>JASDQU010750296.1:39756-50479 GCA_032191745.1 Picea mariana
AAGAACTCGCCATTCCTCTTTCTGCATTCAAATCACCACTACAAAAGCTCCCACTAAACCCAGGTTTATCACAGACCCAAGATAAACTTGATCTATCAAGACCGAGCCAAACCCTCAACAACAAAGGCATCCCTCTAAAGCCAAAAACGAGCTCTGATACCACATGCAATTTTTAAACCTGTGAAGTAAAGCAATGCATATAGATTCTTAAGAAAAACAGAATTTAATCAATGGCTCATTCACATAGTACACAGAGATTTATACCGGAAACCCTCAACCGCGAAAACCTTTCTTATATTCATTATATCGAATTTCACCATTCACTATACAATATATATACAATTTTTTTAGGTATTCCGTAGATACCAAAACCCTAATCCCTTAATCTGGGATTAATTTACAAAACCACTAAAAATAGCAAAAACCGCCCAAAAAAAAAAAATCGGGGGTAACCAGGGGGGGGCATACCTGCCCCCCCCTGGGACCCCCCTAGGAAAGTGCCCAACACACATGACACAATGAGCGCTACTAGAGGGATCGTCAGACACAGTTTTCATATCTTATGCGCCCACACACACCCATGCAAAAATTATAACACCTACCCAACAGGAATAACTTCCGCATACGAGCTTTGATTGAGGACATTTTTTCACCGTTGGAAAGGTCTCAATGTGCAGAATAGTTTCAAGGGGATGGGAGCTATGCCTATAAAATTTTGACCCCCAAAAAATCCATTTGAGGCCTCAAAATAGCTCTAGAAGGTTTTGGACCCCAAATCTTCGAACTTGGACATGCTGCTAAAATGGGCTCTACAAGCCAATTCCTTTAATGTTTCCACCCAGAAATCACCAATATAGATGAAAAATTATATAATGATCCGATCTAGATTAAAGGATGATAGCCATAAATGGGAACACTTTTAATGATGGAAGGATGTATTGTACCACCATTCTACCAAGGGCAACCACTTGACCCATTATGTTTGTTTATCATACATAAAGCAACGGAGATACCCTTATAGACACTTGTTCACAATCTCAGTTTGACCATCGAACTGAGGATGGTAAGAGAAGCTATAAGTACCCAAACAAGAAAATAATTCAATCTAAAAATTACCAATGAAAATTGGATCCGTATCACTTACAATAATCTTAGGGTTTCCATGTAGCTTATGAATTGTTTCCATGGATGTTGTGGCTACTATAATTAATTTAAAATGATGAGAATGAGAGAAAAAATCAACATCATTTGTGAGTTGATCCATCACTACCATGATGGAATCTTTCCTTTGAATTTGGGTAGACCTGTAATAAAATCCATTGAAACCTCTACCCAACATTGACTTGGTATGGCTAATGGTAGTAGGAGACCTGGAGTCTCGATTGTCTCTCCCTTATTCTATTGGTAAACCACACATTCAACCACAAAATTTTGAACATCAATTTTAAGACTTCCCATAAAAAATCCTTCTTGATCTTGAGGCAAGTTTTCAAGAACCTTGAATGTCCTCCTATAGGAAAAGTGTACAATTCCAAAAGGATCTTCTATTTGARTTSGGAATTCTTACATAAATATAGGCAATCCTAATATCATAGTAAATCATTCTTCCAYAGAAATGTATCTAATGCACTTGGGTCCTCTTGTAGTTGTTGATTTATATTTCATACTTTCTAACGTTTCTTCCATTTTGTCCTTACKTCTTCCACCTAAACAAATTATGGAATGGAAATAACACATAGTAAMCCCTTTGTKTCTTCTTCTTTCCTTGAAARTGCATCTTCCACCACATTTGGTTTTCATTTTTTGTAGATAATTTCAAAGTCATGACCTAGCATCTTTGTGACCCATTTTTGTTTATCTTCTGAAGATAATCATTGTTCCAAGAAGTACTTTAAACTATCATGATCAATCTTTACCTTGAAGTGTATTCCTATTAAGTAAGGGTGGCATTTATTAACTTCATGTAATATGGCCAACATTTCATTTTCATAAATGGGCTTGAGTAAGTTCTTTCCTTTAAGCTAACTACTCTCAAAGGAAAGGGACCTTACTTCTTGCATAAAAATTGCACCTATGTCATACCACGAGGCATCATACTCCACAATAAAGGTTTTGTGAAGTTAGGGATGGCGAGGATTGGATTTGTACACATATCCTCCCTAAGTTTTTCAAAATATTTGGTTGCTTCTTGAGTCCAAGAAAATATCTTCTTTTTCAATAACGATGTTAGAGGTGTTTCTATTTGACCATAATTCTTGACAAACCTACAATAATAGCCCAACAATCCTAAGAATCCTTTAATATTCTTCAAGGTTTTGGGAGTTGGCTATTTCATCATAGCTTTAATTTTGTTAGGGTCCACTTTAACACCTTCATGAGATACAATATGACCCAAATATTCCACTTCTTAAACATGAAAGGCACACTTGGAAGGCTTCGCATATAGTTGTTTCCCTTCCAATAGTTTTAATACCATGTCAACATGTTGTACATGCTCTTCCCAAGATTTATTTTAGAGCACTATATCATCAAAAATTACTAACACAAATTCGAACGAGAGTCGTTTTTCTTTGTCTTTCCCCGTTCATCTTTGCCAAATTATTCCTCTTGTCATACTTCATCACGAGTCTCTCCTATGTTGCTTATGTCTTCTCCTTTGATCTTATTCTTTGTTTTCCTTGCATGATCTTTGTTCCTTGTTGCACGTCATCATGATTTCCCTTATGCATAATTTTTCATGTCTTCATAATGTCTAGTACTCAATGGTTCCTGCAAATAATTTTGAATAGAATTTGTCTAATGTTGGAATGGCAAGTTTCAACACAAACTCAAATTTGTGACAATAGTTGACCAAATTAAATGTCAATACAATAATTACTCATTTTTCTTCTTCTCAAACTTACAACAATGTATTTCAATGGAATGGCATACTTGTTATTTTCAAAACATCTTTAGACTTCTTCATAGACTAAATTGAGGTGTCAGGTAACACCGAACATGCACCTCCAACTTCTCAAGCCAATAACTTCTTTAAAGCTTATCAATCACCACGATGATCTCTTATTCATCTAGACATGCAACTTGAATGGTGAATAAAAGTTTGTATCATCATGGTGAGTTATGGTGAGAAACTTTACTTTGATACATATTCTCACCTTCTAGACACTTATCCTCAGTCTGGTCAAGGTTATTTATTACATCTTATCTCTAACAATTGTCTACTCAATTACTTGTTTGATCTAGGTTGCTTAATTTACACTAAAAATACATAAATGCTCTGTAGTCAGGTGCTTATTGCTCCCCTTATTGCCTCCGCTTGATCATATAAGTGAAATTTAGTGATCAGTGGTTAGGCAAGTAGGAAGAGGACACAAAGAATGACACAACATACAAAGTTTGGACCCTTTTCCACAAATAAATGATGTACACCTCAGCTCATGATTGACATATGTTTTCGTTGATGTATATTTAGAGTATCATCAGTAGCATTGACATAGTCCATGCCCAAAATTTGTGAAAGGGGAGATCAAGAATGCACTTGTATTAAAACCGAACTGATCATCTTTGACACGTCATCATAATAAATCTACAGTAAAGATGATGGCTACAAGGAGATTTGGGTGATGATTAAGGCTAACCACATTAAAAAATCAAATTCATGAACCAACAAGGTGTTGGAGATAATGCTTCCATTAATGTTGTGTGTTGAGTTTAGAGATTGGTTTGAGTTTGGTTGGAGGTTGTTGAGAGATTCTCTCAACCTCTATGCCCATGTTTGAAATTAGTTGGATCTTACTCCAACTATATATGTGTGTATTGTATCTCGATGTGTGTAATAGAAATATTATTATTTGTGTGTAATATTGTGGTATGGTTGCTCTCCCAAATTCCATTATGGCATTAGAGCCTATATTGGCTTAAATCCCTCACCGGATGGCCAGGAAGATGTGAAAGAGATGTGAGCGTTGATCCTCTATACATAGATTAGTATAGGTGTGTGTGCATTTATGTAGCCTGAGAAAATATTCTTGTGTGTTTTGTGTGAGAAGATTTGTAGTTCTATGTAGATCTTTGTCCAACGAAAAATTGTGCGTAATGGATGCAAGTTAGATGTTCACCTGTGATTTGGCGAGGCAAATGATCTAGAGTTGCCTTAGTGAGTTTGGATTTATGCTTGATTTGGCATTCCCATGGACTCTAGTTGTATAATTAGTCATTCATCCTGCTCGACTCTGCGACCACGCATGGAGAGATCTCGATGAACCTGTGTGTGGAGAACCATGCTCTGTGCAATTGAAGGTTGTTGATTGGGAAAGCATCATGAGAAAAGTTTGGAGCACTATGGATTCATTCGACATTGAAAATTGTCGATAGACTAGTGTGAAGGTGGAAATCATGTTGTGGAAATTACCTGGGTTGGGTTCCCCAGCTTCTTGTCATGTCAAGTCTTTTCAAGAACTTGGTGCAAAGATTTGAAATACGCCTTCTGCAGATCTCAGTGGAGCTGATCATATTTTTTCCTCTGTCCATTTCAATGATAACACGTGAAACGCCCAGTTTGAGTTTGAGGATGATGAACTATGGTCTTGGAGATGGATGAGTCCAAATCAAGACAAGTAGTTGTGTTTTAAAGTGTGTATTAGTGTTATATTTGGGTTTGTTAGTTTATGTTGTAATGTACTATTATTCAAATGTAGTGTGCAAAAATTCAAATGATGCAAAACCACAAATAATAGGCCAATTAAGTTTGTTATATGTTAATGTGACCCATCGTGCTCTGGGAGCATTAGTTACAGGTTGTTCTTAATAAGGTCAAGCTTGTGTGACCCGTCGTGCTTCAGGAGTGTCAGTTACAGGTTATTCTCATGTAAGGTCAAATTGTATAATTGACTATTGAAGACGTTATGTATCTAGAATGCTATCCTATATAACTGGTGAATATTGTGAAGGGTCATGTATTCAACATATGGTGGCAGTTCCATAGGATGATTCGGTATCGAGATTGTCCTTCAGGAGGTCAAGAAGCGTCAGTTCTACAAGTATGTCAATGATGGTCAGAAGTGTTTGTACTTTAAATGAGTCAAGTGGGAAGCTCGAAGATGTGGTGAAGAAAGAGCGGTGAGATTGCAAAGTGGATGTAAGTGCTAATGAAGATGAGATAGACATAGAATCAAACAAAGACTAATATTGTAATTTGTGATTTAGTATTATAAGTTTTGTAATGTAAGGATTAAAGGGGGRTGTTTGGAGATAATGCTTCCATTAATRTTGTGTTGAGTTTAGAGATTGGTTTGAGTTTGATTGGAGGTTGTTGAGAGATTCTCTCAACCTCTATGCCCATGTTTGGAATTAGTTGGATCCAACTCCAACTATACATATGTGTATTGTATCTATGTGTGTGTAATAGAAATATTATTATTTGTGTGTAATATTGTGGAATGGCTACTCTCCCAAATTCCATTTCAAGGATGGAAAACCTAGAAAATAAGAATTGAGATCAAAATTCAAGGAAGAAGAAAACATATTGCACCAGTGCAAATGAGAATAATCATCTTTGACTTCATCAAGATGAATATCTCGTGCATGAAGCAAGAGAATTGTATTCCAAGAGCTCTTTGCTACAAGTTATGCTCCCATGGACTTTTTTAGGTATCCAAATTCACTCTTTTGTTGGAGCAAAATGGAGGAATTATCTTCTCAAATTCCATGGTTTTAGTGAATCAATTAAATTATATTTTAGATCCTTTGTGTTCACTGAAAGTTTGATATTCTACATGAAGATATTTTGATGAACATATTTGTGATGACTTTGGAGGATGACACTCAAACATGGTATAAGTACATGCTACCTACAAGAGAGGTATGTTGCGATGTGGTCTATTGGAAATTTGGAGTGGTTGCTGACCTAGGTTTAAATCTTAGTAAGCATGTATGGAGGTTTATCAGACGTGTCTTGTAGTTTTGTCATCTTTGTTCAGGCATTCCCATGGACTCTAGTTGTATAATTAGTGATTCATCCTACTCGACTCTACGACCGCACGTGGAGAGATCTCGATGAACCTGTGTGTGGAGAACCATGCTCTGTGTGATTGAAGGTTGTTGATTGGGAAAGCATCGTGAGCAAAGTTTGGAGAACTATGGATTCATTTGACATTGAAAACTGTTGATAGACTAGTGTGAAGGAGGAAATCATGTTGTGGAAATTACCTGGGTTGGGTTCCCCGGATTCTTGTCATGTCAAGTCTTTTCAAGAACCTGGTGCAAAGATTTGAAATCCAACTTGTGCAGATATTGGTGGACCTGATCATATTTTTTCGTCTGTCCATTTCAAAGATAACACATGACACGCCAAGTTTGAGTTTGAGGATGATGAACTATGGTCTTGGAGATGGATGAGTCCAAATCAAGACAAGCAGTTGTGTTTTAAAGTGTGTATTAGTGTTATATTTGGGTTTGTCATTTTATGTTGTAATGTACTATTATTCAAATGTAGCGTGAAAAAATTCAAATGATGCAGAACCACAAAGAATAGGTCAATTAAGTTTGTTATATGTTAATGTGACCCGTCGTGCTCTGGGAGCATTAGTTATAGGTTGTTCTTAATAAGGTCAAGCTTATGTGACCCAGCGTGCTTCAAGAGTGTCAGTTACAGGTTATTCTCATGTAAGGTCAAATTGTATAATTCACTATTGAAGACGTTATGTATCTAGAATGCTCTCCTACATAACTGGTGAATATCGCGAAGGGTCATGTATTCAACATATGGTGGCATTTCCATAGGATGATTCGGTATCGATATTGTCCTTCGGGAGGTCAAGAAGCGTCAGTTTTACAAGTACGTCAATGATGGTCAGAAGTGTTTTTACTTTAAATGAGTCAAGTGGGAAGCTCGAAGATGTGGTGAAGAAAGAGCGGTGAGATTGCAGAGTAGATGTAAGTGCTAATGAAGACCAGCAAGACATAGAATCAGACAAAGACTAATATTGTAATTTGTGATTTAGTATTATAATTTTTGTAATGTAAGGATTAAAGGGGGGTGTTTGGAGATAATGCTTCCATTAATGTTGTGTTGAGTTTAGAGAATGGTTTGAGTTTGATTGGAGGTTGTTGAGAGATTCTCTCAACCTCTATGCCCATGTTTGGAATTAGTTGGATCCAACTCCAACTATATATATATGTGTATTGTATATATGTGTGTGTAATAGAAATATTATTATTTGTGTGTAATATTGTGGAATGGATACTCTCCCAAATTCCATTTCAAGGATGGAAAACCTAGCAAATAAGAATTGAGATCAAAATTCAAGGAAGAAGAAAACATATCGCACCAGTGCAAATGAGAATAATCATCTTTGACTTCATCAAGATGAATATCTCGTGCATGAAGCAAGAGAATTGTATTCCAAGAGCTCTTCGCTGCAAGTTATGCTCCCATGGACTTTTTTAGGTATCCAAATCCACTCTTTTGTTGGAGGAAAATGGAGGAATTATCTTCTCAAATTCCATGGTTTTAGTGAATCAATTAAATTATATTTTAGATCCTTTGCGTTCATTGAAAGTTTGATATTCTACATGAAGATATTTTGATGAACATGTTTGTGATGAATTTGGAGGATGACACTCAAACATGGTATAAGGACATGCTAACTACAAGAGAGGTATGTTGTGATGTGGTATATTGGAAATTTGGAGTGGTTTTTGACCTAGTTTTAAATATTAGTAAGCATGTATGGAGGTTTGTTAGACATGTCTTGCAAGTTTGTCATCTTTGTTTAGGCATGTGCTTTCTAAGATGTTGCATGAGTGCATTTTTTTTTTGTGTCAATCATTGATGTAGCCTGCAAGCAGTGCTTTGTTCTATGCTTGCAGGGTAACCAATAACCTCATTTTTGTTAATTGATGCTTGAAGATGGGGTTGAGTTATGGCAATCAATATGCAGTGTGCAACATAATAATAAATGTTGTATAGGTTGGGATATACATCATTGGATTTGTAGCATTTTAAATTCAATGATTTATCTGCCAACCTATACAACATTTATTATTCTGTTGCAGGGTGCATATTGTTTTCCAAATTATTTCCAAGTTTAAAAAAAACATTAAGTATTAAAATTATCTACATTTGTTGACTTCAAAGTTAATATCAATGTGGGAAAATCTTAATGAATATGATGATTGTTGTGAAGGTCGTCCTAACATTTATGTCCACTCCCTCTCCAAATATTTAACATGGGAGGATTCATCATTAGAGGATGAATCGGTCGTGGATGATGGCTCTAATAAAGATATTTCAAATGGAGGTCCCCAATGTTGTTTATAATCTGGTAAGTCATGTTGAGTATGAATTAGATGATAATACTAGTAATGATGATTTTCCTTCCTTGTCATGTTTGTTTGGCGGACCATATGAAACCACGAATGCTTCTATGCATATTGAAGATAATGGTTTAGCTGCATCATTTTTTCTTATTCATTGTTCAGAGGGCAACAATGAACTATGTGAAGTTGTTGAAGAGAACAATCATAATGAGATCCTTGAATTCAAAATCAGTCAACCCTGCTTTTATGATTTGATAGATCTGTGAGAAGCAAGGCAAGGATACATCGTGCTTTAGTGCATCCAACAATGAGAAAGAATACCTTGATTCATGTGCAATCAATGAGTTCATCATCACTAACCCAGCAAGAAGGCCTTGCCTTTCCTTGATTCATGTGCAATCAATGATTCCATCCTTACTAACCCAACAAGAAGACCATTCCTTGTATGTGTTGTCAGGCACCCCATCTGTGACATTGATACCAAAGATCAGAACGAAGAGGAATCGGATCTGAAGCATGCTTCCCGAACTTGTACAACAACATTTATGTTATCCAAGAATGGAAGAACCTAGATCTTCACTGCCTCAACTTTATGCAACATGAAAGGCATATCAATTTGGTAACTTCTACGTCTCATATGTACATTGATTCCCTTCGAATTGAATATAATTATGTTATGGATTGGCAACGCAAAAGTTGCTTTGATACATCAAATTGCCTCGATGTTAATGAGACAAGTTGCAGGCATGCCACTTCCTCTTTATGATCTGTATGTACAAGTAAAATCAGGAAAGAGAGATGCAACACTAGTGGTTGACTCCTTTAAATGACCCTTATGACATTGAGCATACCGGTCCCATGAAGGTTCAACAATGGAGAAAAAAATATATGATACACATGCATGAAGAAGAGCACCATGGAAGTATAAATCTTTGTCGACTCATTGATAATGAGCAGCTATATGTCGATTGTGTATATGGCATTGGTTTCCAAATCCATGAAAACGAGCAGCATAACCTAAAGCCTAACCTGCAGCATATTCTCAACACAGTGTCCAGCTTTGCATGGGTGCAAGAAGACTTTTCTAACAGCATAGAAGGGATAGAAACTACTCTCATTGGTGATCAACAATTGGAAATGATCGGGACAGCCTTGGTGTTACAGTTGGATTATGTTGTTGTACCCAATTGTCTTTTCAATCATTGTTTGGGTGTTTAAAGGTATTGATCCACTTCAAGGTTAAATGGGAGATGTTTTCAAAAGTGCAGATCTACGCAATTTTGAATTTTCACCCTATTGACAGGCGTAAATGACACGCCATCAACTGGAAGGTCAAATCCAGACCGGGGTTGTCTAAATAACCCAAGCCGTTTGGAATGAAATGACCTGACGGGTTTAATGGCTCTATTGGCCAACTAAAGTCCTAGAAAGAAATGAAACTAACATATAAAGCTATGATACTAATAATGTAAGTTCAATAATTTACAAACGTCGAAAATAGAAGTATGGCTATGTGCATAACAATGTATATACAATTTGCAAGTTTTGTTGGATGTCTTGCGAAATCGATGTTTTTTTGAAATCGTTTATGAAGTAGATAAAGAAAGCACATACATTTTATATTTTTTGTTTTATATTCAAAATCTAAAGAACTAAAGAAATACTAATTAAAACACAATTTGTAATAAGAACAGCGTAACAGTCAAAGCCAATTTAAATTATTCTTATTTCATTGATAAATAAAATGACAAAAGAAACAGAATACGAGTAAACTAACCTGAGATTAATCAATTAATGAGTTTATATCTTTGCGTAATTCAAACTCCCGGCTGTCTTGCCTGTGAGAAAAATCTGTAACAGGCTAGGGATAACACTCCCAGAAGCAAACTCAAAGGTGTTTTTGGAGAAGGAATATAAGAGCAGAGTAATAAACACACAAATCTGATGATCTTGCAATGATGAACACTTATAGTGAAAGAAATCTAATATTAAGCATTCATGTAATACATCATTTAACATTAAGCATAAATCAATGATATTTAAATGAAATAATGATCACAGATGTAAGATATGAACAACAAATTACAGACAGAATTAAAGTGGTGAATAATATGAAGTAGCGTACGATCATAAAACTAAAACTATGATAAACGTAACAACATTCCATAATATAAAAGGAAAAACACAATGGGTAAGTGATCCAGGTGGATATCAGGGGCCACCCACCTTTTCCAAATGGCTCAAAACAGTTTTTTGGCCATTTTGGCAATTTACTATTTTTAGCAGGTTTTCACTTCCGGGGCCATTTTGAGGGCCTAAATGAAGTTTTTTCAAGATAGAGGTTCTCAATGATAGCCAAAGGCATCATTGAGCCCCCAAAATGAATCTCCTCGACAATACCTTT
>JASDQU010750298.1:31313-46744 GCA_032191745.1 Picea mariana
ATATTATACAAAATAAAAACATATAAAGATCATATAAAAGATATAAACACATACCTCTTCTTTTCAACAATTAAATATCTGTCATCTTCTTCTTCATCCAACTCAACATCTTTATCAGGATCTGGTTCAAAATCGATATTGGTGAAAGGATCATTCATATCAACATCATCATCAACGTCATTTTCGCTAATATAGTTATTGATATCGTCAATGAGATCGTCGTCTCCTACATTTGGATGATCAACTTCTTCGACTTCTTCATCTAACACATCGACTACATGATCCACCTGCTCCTGATCTGTATATTCATGATCTTATTCCTTGTTATTATATTCATCCTTGGCTACATGATTATACTTACTAGTCTTCCTCTTGGATCATATCTAACAACGTATGACCAACCTACTTTACTAGGTACCTCTGAGTAAAATACTTGCTCACATTGACTTGAAAGAACATAAGGCTCTGTACCCAATTCAAATTCCCTTGTATTAACCATGGTAAATCCATTATCATGCTCAATAATAGTTCTTTTTGGATCACGTTCATGCATCTGTATCCTGTACCATTTAACCTCAAACAAAATTATTTTAAAGGAATTAAAATCACACTCAATTATATCCTCCAAATTCCCATAGTACCTAATCTCAGTTTCTTCCGGATTTCTGTCACTTCTAGAGGAAATGTTGGTTACCTTAAACACTACAGTTATCCCACAATCCGAGGTTTTCATCTTATCATCCAACATTTTGATACGAAATTTACGACCATTACACCACATAGCCTTGTGATGTTTCAACTGCAACATGGACAACAAGTAAAAAATATATTTCCAATTAATAAACCTCATATAGGAGTTATAAAATATATATTTAAAAAATTAAACAAACCAAATACATTAAAAACTGGGAAAAAACTAGGAAAATGTGGGTAAAATTTTTTACTTGCTTGTTTATCTTTTAAACCAAAGGCTAAATCAACTTCTCTTGATGTAATATTAGGAAATTGATCTCAATGACGATGCATTGTTTTAATCATCTTACTCACCCCTTCCCATGATAACCTAATGAAGTATTCTTCAGTATGTTCTATCCAATGCTCCATCCAACCAAGGTTGTTTGCAATGTATAAATGTAAAGCATCCCACTCTCGAGCAGCTATATGATAGAATAACAATTTAATATCATTAAATAGCTATTGTTAATAAAAACATAATTTAATAAATGTGTAATATATTAAATCTACGTCAACATCTAATAATTACCTTTCACAATACTCATGTTACCTTTCCCCAATAGGACCTCCCCTTCAAATTTGTTGATGGAGTCGAGATGCCAAATGCGAGGAACATTCTTATTTTCTATCAATTTAGGTAGATATTGAATAATATACATGATGCAATGATATACGATATATCCCTCAACCATATAACCCTTTGGACGTGCTCTTTGTCTAACAAAAGCCTTTAGTGACTTCAACTGCCTCTCCACCATCCACATCGACCTTGTGTGTACTGGTCCACATAATTCAATCTCCTCAACTTGGTGTATGAGGTAGTGTTCTTGTGCATTGAAAAATGTTGGAGGTAGATAATGTTGCATTTGACACATTAGTTGGGGAATTTATCTCTTCCAATACCTTATATCTTCTTTATGGATTTCTTTTGATGATAGCCACCTACAAATGTCGATGCAATAAAATAATATCAAGGCATACATAAATTTGCAGATAAAACATAATATGTCAATAAGTTTTTCTACAAATCACATAAGAAGTAAATTTTCCTTATAAAACAATACTTACCTCATGTATTTTCCAAGTACATAAATAATTTGTCTTATGTTGTTGTCAAAGTTGTCTGGGAGAGATAAACGTAGAACATACTATAACAAAAAACAAATAATTAATGTTTGTTTCCAAAAAATGCATACCAATAAGGAAATATATTATAACCTACTAATTACCTTAATGAATGTATGTCAGTCATGTGTTTTAACCCCACCAAAATAACCTTTTTTCGTTAAGATATTTTGTATGTTCGACGAAAATCCCATTGGAAACCTAATTTTTCGAATGACCTCTTTTAAAATATTTCTCTATTGCTCCGTCAATAACCAAGGAAGACTAATATTATGTTCACAACCATCACCATTAGAATTAATAATAACACTTTGCAATGCGTGATTAGCTTCTTGGATGTCACAACAAATCTTTCCAATTCTCTCTTTGTCAGTCCTTCCATCTAATATTAGCCATAACAATTATGTTATGTTCTTCCCGATATGCATTGTATCAAACAGATGAACTATTTGTAGGTGCTCGTAGTATGGCAATCTACTGAATTGCATCGGGTAACTTTTCATTCCTCGTGAAATCCCATGAGTGCCTTAACGACATTCATGAAACATCAAAAAATTGAAATTAACACTAATTAATGGGACAAAATGAAATTAATACTAATGAAATTAACCAAATATTTATATAATATGTCATACATAAATAATTTGTGTACCTTGACGATTTCTAATATATTCCAACTTCCATAAGCGAGGTATCATTCTTCGTGATTTTTCCCATTTTCTTCTTTACCATTGAATTTTGCTTTATCTGTAGTTCGATAACTATGGTTCTTAGGTAGAAAGTTCCTATACTCATCAAACACTTCCTTTCCTAAACTCCTTGAACGATGAGATTTTATCCTCGAACCACAAACTGGGCATGCAAATTTTCCCTTTGTTTGAAGACCTACAAGATATATGAATTAATGTAGCATCAAATTAGAGTTACAATTTAAAATAATGCATGATATTTTCAATAAATATGTATAATATTAAATCACAAAATAAAGTAACAATATACCACAAAAATATGTTAACCCGGGAGCATCATGAATTTCCCATGATAGTATTCCATGGAATTGAAATCGTTTTTGCTCTATTGGTCTAGAGATGTCATACATAGTGACACCAACCCATAACTTCAACAACTCATCGATAAGAGGCTCAATATATACGTTCATATCTTTAACCTGGTACCTACCTAATTGGTTCAACATACTGCATGATTAATTATACTTATCTAGATGTCGCTATATATAAAAGAAATAATTACCATTAATGAAACAAAGAAATGAAATATTTTGTCATACTTTAAAGAAAATAATGAAGAACGTTGCGATGCACCTTCTTTGACGCTTTATTGGTTCGATATCTACTTATTTGACATTGTGGGCATTCATTTTCTAATGCATATTGTCCATAATATATGATGTGATCATTAGGACATGCATCAATAGCCCGATAGTCCATTCCAATTTCTTTCATAATCACAAATATTTCTCGATATGTGTGTGGCAAAATATTTGACATCGGTAATAGAAATTCACCTAACAATCTACAAAATTCTAAACCATAAGTCAATGTAAACAATATTAATCATCAATATTGCATCCAATATACTAAATTACGAATTAGAAAACAATAGCAATGTAGGAAAAAATTGAACCTTTTAAGTATTTGTGAACATACATGCATAAATAATTAACAAATTAAATACCTTAGTATCTGTGTGAGGCATATGTTTGATAAACCATTCAAAACCTTCAGGTTCACCAACAACAATATAGAAGATAAAACATTTGTTGTTGAGCCTTCATAAAGAGGTTGACGTGACTTCTCGAGTATAGGATCAACATCATGACTATCATCCTGGTTGTCCTCATCCATTGGAGCAAATGTGTCTTGGATCAATCTATGTATCTCATCTTCCTAATTTTAATCACTAACGTTATCTCCATCCATATCATCATTAATAACTTGATCAACAGCTTCAATATTCTGATCTCGAAGTTCATCACCCTGAAAGGAATATTTCTGCTAGTACCTGGAAAATAACTCTTTAGAGGTCAACATTTTGGGGGTATCATCTATATATTCAAAAACAATGTAGAAAATTTAATGTGTATAGAAAATATAAAAATATCGATAAGAAATATTACTAAAATTCATGACATGATTATTATTACAGAGAATACATTAAATATTGAATCCTCTTACAAAGGGACAATGTTCATAACCCCCTTCGGCGTGCCCCTTCTCCCTACAATGTCTTTCAACTATTGTTATTAAAAGTCTTTTTCTTTGCAAGCCTCTTCAATCATATCAAGGGCAATAACATTTTCCATCACCCCTCGCCTCTAATGTCGCTCTTAACCGAGCAAGCTTCCTGTCATTTTTGTTCATAATGACAAATCCTTGTCTTGACAAGTAATTGTCTTACCTATACCATACCAAATAGTAAGTTGACAATTTTTAATATTTTAGATACTCCTTCATGATATTTTAGCTACTACTTTTGGTTATGATATGTTTATTTACAGTGACCTACAATCCTCACAATTATTTCTTCTAAGACATTTTGACATGCCTTTTTAATTATTATCGATTAACCATTAAGATCAACATGCTTCAATTTTTACTTTAGAGTAGTGTGTACTAAATCACCGTGGAAAATAATTACACACCATTTAATGAAAGTGGTCAAAATTTGTCAAATTTGAATCACTTGACACCATACACTAGCCTCTAAGTTGTTTTGTAGACAAAATGCCAATATTTGAAATTCACCACTAAAAAACGAATGCCAACCACTTGTCATCCACAATTGGGTTGGGTTGGTTTAAATTATGATGTGTTGATTTCCATCTACATACAATGGTCGCAATTTTATGCTACTTACAGTGGTCACAACTTTATTTTCTAAGACACTTTGGCATGTTCTCATTTTTCATTGTCTAACTAGTAGATTTCATCATGAATTTTTTATATTTTAGATACTCCTTATTAATAGTGTATAAACAACTTACATAAACTACAAACACTACATCTAGAATTGTGTGTGATTATAAAAAATTGAGAGAAACAACATCACATATAAGAAAAGGGTATGTGGATTTTATTGAGAAAGTTGAAACAAATAGAATTTATTTATATTGGAATAGTATGGTATAATCATAAGTTCATTTGTTAAAGGTGCTTAGTCATAAGCCAAGAAAGTTAAAGGTGGCTAACCATAAGCTAAGATTGTTGAAGGTTGTTAGTTAAAAGTGATTGTTAGGTGCCTAATCACGACATAGATAACATCTTTATAATAAGTTCATATGTGTACAAATGCTTCCTTTATATAATAAAGGCATATATACCTAACATAAGTTTGGAGTTAGTGTTTATGTGTCTTATTGTTATAAACATGAGTTTCCTCCCTATCTTATATATACCATAACTTATCATTTATTAATATAACAATCAACTTCAAGATTTTATTCATGGAGATTTCTTCCTTCATTTAATTGAATTAGTAAGTGCTAGCCAACCATTAGGTGTGTTGCAAGTATCCCAACCATTATTGTCAATGTTATATTATTTTCAATTTATGCAAGTGTGATCCCATTTGGGTACTAGGGATGTAACAAGTGGTATCAAAGCTTCAATCAAGCTTTGTTGGTGGTTTTTTTTTAGTTCTTAAAAATAAAAGAGAGAAGAAAATGACAATCAATTACTATCATTTCACCGATCAGGGTTGAGTTTCAAGAGCACTTCCATATCTTTATCAATGAAAAGAGAGATACATTCTAGCTACAATTGAAGGCATAAGGGTATGTGGATTCCATAAACCTAGAATATTATGGAATCCACATACCCTTTTCCATAGAATATACTAACTAGATCCACAAACCAAAGACATGAAATATGGTACTACACATATAATATATTATCAAGGAAAAAACAAGCTACATGAAATTTGGACATTTGAACAAAAAATTACAAGTTAAATGAGTACATCAATAAAAAAAACATACTAACCTTGCAAGTTCAAAATCCAAGCTATGTAGATCGAGAATTGGATTTGTTCAACTGGTGGGTGACGGAAAAAATAAACAGCTCAAACAAAATCCATGAAAACTGTCGCAACTATAGCAATTGTATCACAAAGTCTCTTAAAGTCAGGTATATAAGATCAACTTGTCAACTAGCTGTTAACACCGACCAATGACATAGGAAAAATTTTCGTGGCAATAGCGACAAAATTTCGTGGAAATAGGGACGAAAATCCTGACCAAGTTAAGAAAAACTATTCCTGGCTATATCGACAAACTTTCGTGGAAATATCAACGAAAATCCCGCCCTATTTAAAAAAATGAAAATAATGGAAACATGGAAAAGTTTCATGGAATAATCCACCCATATGTAGTAGTGGAAGCTCTCACTCAACACGGTCATCTGGTAGCATACCATAGTGAGACACTCTCAGATACTATCCGAAAATACCCCACCTATGACAAGGAAATGTATTCCATTGTACAAGCCTGTTGTTAATGGAAGAATTACATTCTAGGAAAGGAGATGATCATACACACTGATCACAAGCCTTTGCAGTTCATACAGACACATGAGAAACTGCAGAATGACCACCATCATAAGTGGTCCACCTACTTGTAGCAGTTCCATCTCAACATCAAGTATAAGACAGGTATCTCAAATCATGTCGTTGACTTCCTCAGTCAACCTCCTGTGGCTACACTCACCACTTTGCTCCATTCCTATGGACATGAAGCATCTGAGTGGCCCCAACTTTATCGAAAATATCCAGAATTCGCCACCACCTATAAGATATTGGGTACGGATGCGATTGTCACTGATTTTCACATTCAGAACAGACCCTTATGCCACCTGGGCCATCTCTATGCTCCTACAAGCGAGCGTGAGAAGCTTATTTTGGAATCCTACTACAGTAGGATGGCAGGGAATTTTTCCATGGAGAAAATTGTGGTTGTTCCTCAGAAACATTTTTATTGGCCAAAACTTCGACATGACGTCAGCAAGTATATCATATCTTTCACTTCCTATGCCATTTCCAAGACAACCATCAAGAATAAAGGCTTATACACCCCTCTTCCTACTCTCGAGAATCCTTGGGAATCCATATCAATGAATTACATGTCTATCCTTCCATCCACCAATCAAGGAAATGAATGTATATTTGTGGTTGTTGAACAGTTTTCAAAGATGGCCATCCTCACAGCATTCAAGAAGAATATCACAATGACAAATATTGCCAAGCTCTTCTTCGAACGAGTGTGGGTCCACTTTGGGATACCATAAACCATCATATCTAAATAGGAAAACATGTTCCTCAACACATTTTGGTCGAGTCTCTGGTCACTGTTGGACACCAAGCTCAAACCATCCACTTTTTTCCACCCCCAAACAAATGGCCAAACAAAGGTCATCAATCGGATGATTGTTCACATCCTATGCATGTACAATTCTAAGCATCCATGTACATGGAACGAGAGTCTCCCCTATAGCTCCATCGACCATAGTGCATTTCAGGTGGGTTTGGGATTCCAACCTTTGGGACCCATTGATGTTTCAATTCCTCTTGCCAACACACATACAGACTCTTCCCATGATCAGTCTGCGATCGACAAAACCACCATATCCATTGAGAGGATTCAACATATCTGCCAAAAGGTCAAGGAGATTTTGTAGAAATCCAATCCTAAGTATAAGAAACACCATGATCAACATAGGGTACCACACCAGTTTCAGGTTGGTGACAAAGTCTGCTTACATTTGTATAAGGAGCATCTCACGGGGCCTTATTGGAAGCTCTGCCCACTTCACTATTTGCCTTACACTATCACCAAGGCTATGGGTAGAAATGATTTTGAGCTTAACACTCCACGCTTACTTGGCCTACACCCAGTGTTCAATGTGGACCTCCTTCGACCATAGTTTCCAACATTATTGGACACCTCAGAGATCACAGAACAACAAACACCCACAAAGCTCAACCCTGACTACATGGAACAGGAATCCACTAATCAGTTAGTGGAAACACAGGTTAAGGTCATTCACTAGTAGAGGATACAGATTTATCGCGTTGTCAAGGAAGGGAAACTCCTACACCAAGGCAAGAGGCTCACCCAAGGACAAATCTAGCAGAAGTTTCCTCACCTGATGGGGGAACTCAAGTAAATTAAGACCATTTCTTCGTAAGGGGGGAGCATTGATCCAGTTGGCTATTGGTGGCCACCCACCTATTCCAACTGGCTCGTCTTGTCTATTTTTAGTTCAACATGTTCTTTTGTACTTCTTTGTAATTGTGAGTTCTATGCTTTTGGGGTTTTTTGAAGCCCCAAACATATTCAAAGTGGATATTGATTGCCTGTCACCTAATCCAACTAGATTATTTTTTATGTTTTCATGTCAACACATCTTGTTGTACTTCTAGGGCCATTTTAGAGGCTTAAACAATGTTTTTTTGACTCGCCACAATCAAACTATGGACATAGTCAGAGTTTGACAGCAGAATGTGTAGTTCTCTGAAATATTTTTCCAACGGACTATCACGCGTCTAAAACAGAGGTCCTATCCAAAAGTTACGACCCCGGGAAGTTGAGGTACCAACTTACCCATAGGGGCCCACGTGACTTTTGACGTTTCACCTCCTAGGATTAGGTTTTTGGATGTCTAGGGTTTTGGAATTCATGAGTAATATCAAAAAGGAATACAAAGCCTCATTGTAATCCATTATGCTCAGACGGATGTGTGTAGCAACCACATCTCTTCTCAAAGATAGCTACCACCATTCGAGCAAGTGTTTTAGTTCCGCAGTTTTACAATTTCATCACATTTCATTATTCAATAGAAAATATTGTTTACTAGATATTTTTGTTGTTCTTTATATATATGTTTTTATTGTATTTAGTCTGTTAATTAGTTTGTTCCACTCCTAAATCCGGATTAGTGGTTATGGTGGGTTGGGGTTTTGATCTTCTTGGTTTTCTTGTGAGCAGTTTAAATTGTCTTGGGGTTCCATTGTATTATATATGCTGCAATTTAAAAGCCATGGCATGTAAATTAGGTTCCATTTTATTTAAAATACAAAATTACCATTTTTTTTTAATTTAGATTATTGGGAGAAAAATACTAAATTGGAATGACTAAGTTGGATTAAAATTAAGAAAAATGTAACATACCTAGAGAAGGTGCCCCCTTCCTCCCTTTATTCCTCTTCTCTAGCTCCACTATATTTTCCCAATGAGAGAAGCATGAGAACGATTTGTTCACAATGGGCACAAATCACGCTTGGGCCCTTAATATATTTTTATCAGTAAGACCACGCACGCGGTTTCTCTTTAGACTACGCACGCTGTTTTGGAACTAAACCTATACAGAAATATAAGTGGAGGTTCAGCCATATACAAACTTATAGGTATAAGAACACATGCGCATTCCTAAGAACTCACACACATTCTTAATCATGCCTTTGCCACTTTTTTGGCCACCATGTTCTTGCACTCACCCTACCATTTCATTAGGGTTAAAAGTGACGTTGTCGTTATTTTAGCACCGTGTTTTTTGGGGAAGTAAAATAAGATTATGTTATTAGCGCACTCATTTTTTTGATTGAGTGTGAGAGAAAACCAAAATCAATGTAGAATTCGAGGTGTGATGATGAAGGAAACAAAATAAAGAGAACATTTCCAAAGTCAAGAGTGCTTGAAAGAAATTAAGTAATCTAAGATGCAAATGGTAGAAAACAAGGAATATAGACATATTCCTTTCGTTAAGTAGATACCATTCAATATCATAATCAAAGGTCTCCTTGGCTAATTTATCAAAAAATATTGACTTTTACATCTCTGTTAATGAGATTGATTGATTCATTTATTTTAATGACGTCCACGAGGCTAAACAACTTAAGGGACCAAGAGAATAACATCCCTAACTCATATTCACACTCTTTTCAATGTCAGATCTTATGTTGTGGATCTTGACTAGAAGACTAGCAATCTGGTTGATCTTATCTGCGTCAAATAGTTGATGCATGTTGTTGACATTTGATCTTTTTTCATATTGACCATGGATATCCTCGTAGGTTGCACATTCTATGACAAACTGCCACTCTGCCTCCACCACACCTTATTGCAAAATATGGAAGTTCTCTCCTCCCAAACTTCCTTGGGTACCCTCCACCTACCAGTCTCACATCTAAGGTGATGTGAACATGTCATGAGTTGTGCGACTAACAACCTTGCTTTTCCTTTAATAGCTTACCCTAAATATGTTGTCTTGCTATGATCACAATTCGGGTTAAACTCCTTGATGTAGTATGTTTTTTTATGCCCATAGTGATTGGTTCACATGGAAGTCCTAAATTTTTCATTCATGAACTTTTTTATTTATTCCTTGGTGTTAGGACATTCATGAAACTTGATATAACACTTACTCAACAACTTTTTATTTTGCTTCATCCAAGTTTTCTTCCTAAGGTCTAACTCCTCCATAGATAATTTGGGCCAACATTAGTTATCCATGTTTTCCACCTTCTTTAAATAGATTATTAATTTGATTATCATTGTCACCTCCGTCGGAAAAGTACATGTTTCAGCTAAAATAATTCCATATGGGATTGTGGCTTTAACTTTGAGATTGCTAGTAATTAATTTCTTTTGAATTCTTTCTAGCTATCTCCATTTGCAATTTGACATGTTGCTTCCCCATATTTCACAACCATGGAGAACAATTGGCGTAACTATCAAACCAAAGAGTGGTTTTTTTGTTTTCCAGTCCCAAAGCTCCACTTTTCTGCACCTATTTTGGAGTTCGTATGAGGCTCTCCACCATCCCTATATCCTCTTCACCCTACAAGTCTCCAAACTAAGCTTATAGTGGAAGTCAATCCCAAGATATTTGTACTCTTTCACTATCTCCAATGGACTTCCTTCGAAAAGGAAGATGAATGGTTTGTCATTGATATTTAAATAAAAGATCATGATTTTGGTCTTGGTAATGTTCACCTGCATCCCTATCTGCTGACAAAAGTGTTCTAAGGCCTTTAGATGTTCTCTTAATCCATGTGTTAATTTTGAAATTAGAATAAGATCATCCGCGTATAAAAGTAGCTTCACCACATAGCCTTCTAGATGGACACCCTCCCCATCCGTCCTGTTCAACCAGGCTTCCAACTTATCAATGTATAAACCAAACAAAGTTGGAGATAGAGGACATCCTTGTTTAATGGAAATATCACTTCCAAAACATTCAGACATTCCTTCACTTGTTTTGATTTTAGTTCTGACCTTCTCATAAAGTCTTTGAATTGCCGCTCTATATCCATCTAAGATACCCAACTCTTTCATTTTGTTCCATAGTTTGTCTCTAGACACTGTGTCGAAGGCTTTCTTAAAGTCCACAAAACAACAATAGGTTGACTCACCTTGTTTGTCTTAGATTTTCTCTATCAAATGTCTAAGGGTAACACAATGATCAATCATAGAATGTTTTTTTCCCTCATCTTCTTCCCAATTGTTGATTATTTGCTCTATCATGCTCCCAAAAAGATTTCCCATGAGGGGATTGACCATAATAGTGCGGTAGTTGGAAGGGTTATTGATATCTTCATTCTTAAAGAGAGGAATGACCACACTAGTGGTCCATTCTCCCGGAAATCCATCTTGGATGACCCCATTGAAAATTCCTTTTATGTGAGGTGCAAGGAGCTCAACCCCGCACTTTAAAAATTCAGCTTTAAGACTGTCAATGTCCTCTGCTTTTCTGCTCGCTAGCTTCTTTATTCCTGACTTGATATCAACTTCTTTATTCCTGACTTGATATCAGCCACTGTGAATAGTTCCATTGATGTTTTCACTATGGGAAGACCATTTTTCTTGTGTACCCACTCATAGAGGAGCCTCACACATTCTAACCATTGGACATCTATAATATTGTTTTCAGTCTGCTTTCTCCTTTGTTGTAATTCTCTCCAAAATTCTTTGGGGTTGTGTTTTCCAAAAACAATTAACTCATCCCTTCTTGCATTTACATACACTTCTTTTTTTTAGTGTACTAATTTTTCATATTTCTTCTTGTTTTCTTAGCCATGAGATGAAGGTTGGAGATTTATATTTTCTTTGTCATGAAATGAACGTTGGAGATCAGAAATGATTTTAAGGATGGAAATTTATAGTAAAATGTAGAAACATGGGTTAATATTACTATTCCTTAATATGCAAAATGTAAAATGTTTAACAATATTTTTGTAAAAATATTCAAATTTCTAAGGATTTTATATACTTTCTATAAAGTTTTAGCGATTTTTAAAGTAAAATAATTTTATTCTATGGAATATGGGCAAATCATTTTTAGAAAAAATGTAAATTGGCGAATCTTTTTTTGGGAAAAACCATGAAAAATTAACCCATTTGTGAAATTTAACCCCTAAAATCATCTATGATGGAGATTTTTAAAAACTTTTGAAGCATAATAAACATGAGAAAATTAATATCGACCCTCATTATGTTTGCGAACCTTATATATCAGTGGGAAATCCTGTTAGAAACATGAAAGTGATTGTGGTCTGTCGAACTTATTTATCAGTGGAAAATCTTGTTAAGAACATTGAAATGATATTTTTTGTTAATGATTTTGTACATGTGCCAGATTATATATGAGTGGGAAATCTGGCTAGACACATTGAAATGACATAGTGGGAAATCTGGCTAGGAACATTGAAATGACATTGTAGGGTTAGGAGCTTTGTGCATGTGTGAAATTCTGAGCTAAAGCTTATCTTATCACTTCACTTCAATGTTCAGAGCAGGACTGACACGTTGTCTTAAAAACCTGATTCAAGGGAGTGCATAAGGCTCGTCCTCGTCTACTGCACCTTCTGTGGTTGTCCTGCCATTTCTATCGCTATTATTATTACTACATCTGACTCCATATAATGGCGAAATTATCTGAAAAAATTACCTGCCCGGATCCGACCTCGAATGGTAAATCTATGGATGCAACCTGAATCCATCAGACAAAAACTTTAGAAGTTGCGTTGCTCATTCAATCCAATACTTTCAGTCCTTTCATTGTCGCTCATTCAATCCAATACTTTCTGTAATTTCAGTGTTATTACAGCACGTGTCATGTCTCTCTTGGTTTGTGGAAAATATTTCGAAAAATAGTAGTAACTCTCCCACACATCTATCAATATATTTACGTATATTTGTCTAATATATCAACCTGTCAAAGGTTATCTAAATCCTTGTGGCCAGACAACATTGTGTAAAATGTTCGTGTCGGTGACACTTGTATTTTAAAAAAATGGGAAAATCATTATTTTTTTTTAATTATTAATAAGTTGAATTACAGACCAATCTTAACCAAAGTACTATCCAAAATGACTGACTTTATACTAACCTAGGACAGTACCTCCCAAAATAGAGTGATTCACCTACTCTAGCAAAAACATGCATGTTATTAATGAAGTCTTGTCATAGATTCCAGTCACATTGATTCCATTATTAATGTTATTGTAAGAAAAATAATACTTAACATATGACACAAGTCATCATCAAAATTTTAAGCAGTGCATAGGTTAATTGTGTAGTAAATAGATTTTACTTTCCGTAAAATGAAGTTAAAATTAGTCAAAATTTTGAAGTAAATTAAGTCGTACATGATCCAAGTTTTTCCCTTTAAAAAGCTAGTTAAATTTAGTCAAAAATTTTAAGGTAACTTGAGTTGTACATGATCCATTTTCTACGTATCCCAAAAACCTTGCTTTCAAGAGTTTTTCCTTATTTTAAAGAACCAATATGCTTTTCCTTCCTTTCAAGAGTTTTTCCTTATTTTAAACTAACCAAGATGCTTGCAAAATCTGAAAATATGATTTTCTAATTATTAAATTCCTAAATTTGGATTTTTACTTATTAATTTTATTAAATTATTATGTATAGTAAAACTATTTTTACTAATATGTTTGTTATTTAGATAATTAATTATGATAACATGAATTTTTTTTATGACCATCACTAAAATAAAATAAGAAAGATAAATTAGATAGCTTATCTTTAAAATTAAAACTATATAAAAATTATTATTCATCTATAGTATCTTATTAATAACATAGTATCAAACCCATCTCAAAAATAAAAATAGTTGAAGTGAAGAAAGAAAATATATAATACAATTCAAAGAACTCAAAAGTGGGCTATGAACAATTTATTGTTATTTGTTATTTAATTTGTTCACTTTGGTTATCACAACCTAGTGCTTTAGGTTCATGTATGACTTTTTTATTATATGGGAGGCTTTACTTAGCACTCCCAATGCAGTGGGACATAATGTATGTTTTTTCTTCAATAATCATTCCATGTTGTGGTGATCAAATGCCATGTATTTTAGGATTTTTTTATTACTAATTTAATTGAGAAGTCAATTTTGAATCTAATCCATAAGATTGTGAATAAATTTTATGAATTATAAGTGATGAAGAAAAAAATAGTTTTGGGAGTTCTCTCGAATCTTTTACTCAAGTTTGAAGCAAGGTCCATGTAAATTTCTTCATCGTTTTCTCAATTTTTTTCTTAAAATGAATTTTTCAAATAACTAAAGAAGAAACATTGAGTGAGTAAATCAACAAAAATATACATTACTAAAAAAAATCTATAACTCAACCTTTCTCCTACTTTTTAAGTTACATCATGGAAAACAATGAGAGGACATTGAACCCAACTAAAAAATATACAAAGTTTTTCCACATAATACTCATAAAATGGACCTATGTGACTAGTTCATTGTAAACCATATGCTCCAAAGAAACATGCATATAATAGCATATACTATTTTTCAAGTGTCGAACAACAAAGAGAAAATTTGATTAGATTGGGTAAACTTTTTAAGTCAGGACACTCAGAAAATAGCATAAATACAAGCCATAAATTAGGTTGTGTTTTCCCATTAAGGTCATGATAGGTCATGATCAACTAAAGTCAAGAAATATGTATTCGTACCATGTTTTTCACTGTCAAGGAATCTTTGTTATATAAACCCATACCGCAAGAAATATGTATCGGTACCATGTTTTACACTGTCAAGGAATCTTTGTTATATAAACCCATACCGCTCAAGTTGCATATTTATTATGTATGTTTTTGGCTAGGAAGATAGTCGAATGGAAATGTGAAATATGCAGCATCCAAAATTGGGAATCAACGAAATGATTTACACTACATACATTTAACAAGTCCAAATAAATCAGTTTAAACTCCTAGATGGCTAGTGACTAGCATCTCTCAATCCATGAGGTGGTTATCAAATCCATGAGGTAGTTATCAAGTTCAAGAAGATTATTAAGAAGTGAACAGTTTAATCCACGTGGAATTTATGTATCAAATAGTATTTCCTGCCATATGTGAGAGAAGAGACTCCAATATCAATGACTCTGATATGCATGAAGTAACTTATGTGTTTTGCTAGGACCATTGAATAAGGCCTCTTTTCCCATTGCAGAAATTGCTCTTCATGTGTCTCATATGTGAGACATTTCTCTGTGTTTCATAATGTGATCCTTTTCTTGATGTCTAA
>JASDQU010750298.1:46844-64753 GCA_032191745.1 Picea mariana
CTTTCTCCTTTGTTGTAATTCTCTCCAAAATTCTTTGGGGTTGTGTTTTCCAAAAACAATTAACTCATCCCTTCTTGCATTTACATACACTTCTTTTTTTTAGTGTACTAATTTTTCATATTTCTTCTTGTTTTCTTAGCCATGAGATGAAGGTTGGAGATTTATATTTTCTTTGTCATGAAATGAACGTTGGAGATCAGAAATGATTTTAAGGATGGAAATTTATAGTAAAATGTAGAAACATGGGTTAATATTACTATTCCTTAATATGCAAAATGTAAAATGTTTAACAATATTTTTGTAAAAATATTCAAATTTCTAAGGATTTTATATACTTTCTATAAAGTTTTAGCGATTTTTAAAGTAAAATAATTTTATTCTATGGAATATGGGCAAATCATTTTTAGAAAAAATGTAAATTGGCGAATCTTTTTTTGGGAAAAACCATGAAAAATTAACCCATTTGTGAAATTTAACCCCTAAAATCATCTATGATGGAGATTTTTAAAAACTTTTGAAGCATAATAAACATGAGAAAATTAATATCGACCCTCATTATGTTTGCGAACCTTATATATCAGTGGGAAATCCTGTTAGAAACATGAAAGTGATTGTGGTCTGTCGAACTTATTTATCAGTGGAAAATCTTGTTAAGAACATTGAAATGATATTTTTTGTTAATGATTTTGTACATGTGCCAGATTATATATGAGTGGGAAATCTGGCTAGACACATTGAAATGACATAGTGGGAAATCTGGCTAGGAACATTGAAATGACATTGTAGGGTTAGGAGCTTTGTGCATGTGTGAAATTCTGAGCTAAAGCTTATCTTATCACTTCACTTCAATGTTCAGAGCAGGACTGACACGTTGTCTTAAAAACCTGATTCAAGGGAGTGCATAAGGCTCGTCCTCGTCTACTGCACCTTCTGTGGTTGTCCTGCCATTTCTATCGCTATTATTATTACTACATCTGACTCCATATAATGGCGAAATTATCTGAAAAAATTACCTGCCCGGATCCGACCTCGAATGGTAAATCTATGGATGCAACCTGAATCCATCAGACAAAAACTTTAGAAGTTGCGTTGCTCATTCAATCCAATACTTTCAGTCCTTTCATTGTCGCTCATTCAATCCAATACTTTCTGTAATTTCAGTGTTATTACAGCACGTGTCATGTCTCTCTTGGTTTGTGGAAAATATTTCGAAAAATAGTAGTAACTCTCCCACACATCTATCAATATATTTACGTATATTTGTCTAATATATCAACCTGTCAAAGGTTATCTAAATCCTTGTGGCCAGACAACATTGTGTAAAATGTTCGTGTCGGTGACACTTGTATTTTAAAAAAATGGGAAAATCATTATTTTTTTTTAATTATTAATAAGTTGAATTACAGACCAATCTTAACCAAAGTACTATCCAAAATGACTGACTTTATACTAACCTAGGACAGTACCTCCCAAAATAGAGTGATTCACCTACTCTAGCAAAAACATGCATGTTATTAATGAAGTCTTGTCATAGATTCCAGTCACATTGATTCCATTATTAATGTTATTGTAAGAAAAATAATACTTAACATATGACACAAGTCATCATCAAAATTTTAAGCAGTGCATAGGTTAATTGTGTAGTAAATAGATTTTACTTTCCGTAAAATGAAGTTAAAATTAGTCAAAATTTTGAAGTAAATTAAGTCGTACATGATCCAAGTTTTTCCCTTTAAAAAGCTAGTTAAATTTAGTCAAAAATTTTAAGGTAACTTGAGTTGTACATGATCCATTTTCTACGTATCCCAAAAACCTTGCTTTCAAGAGTTTTTCCTTATTTTAAAGAACCAATATGCTTTTCCTTCCTTTCAAGAGTTTTTCCTTATTTTAAACTAACCAAGATGCTTGCAAAATCTGAAAATATGATTTTCTAATTATTAAATTCCTAAATTTGGATTTTTACTTATTAATTTTATTAAATTATTATGTATAGTAAAACTATTTTTACTAATATGTTTGTTATTTAGATAATTAATTATGATAACATGAATTTTTTTTATGACCATCACTAAAATAAAATAAGAAAGATAAATTAGATAGCTTATCTTTAAAATTAAAACTATATAAAAATTATTATTCATCTATAGTATCTTATTAATAACATAGTATCAAACCCATCTCAAAAATAAAAATAGTTGAAGTGAAGAAAGAAAATATATAATACAATTCAAAGAACTCAAAAGTGGGCTATGAACAATTTATTGTTATTTGTTATTTAATTTGTTCACTTTGGTTATCACAACCTAGTGCTTTAGGTTCATGTATGACTTTTTTATTATATGGGAGGCTTTACTTAGCACTCCCAATGCAGTGGGACATAATGTATGTTTTTTCTTCAATAATCATTCCATGTTGTGGTGATCAAATGCCATGTATTTTAGGATTTTTTTATTACTAATTTAATTGAGAAGTCAATTTTGAATCTAATCCATAAGATTGTGAATAAATTTTATGAATTATAAGTGATGAAGAAAAAAATAGTTTTGGGAGTTCTCTCGAATCTTTTACTCAAGTTTGAAGCAAGGTCCATGTAAATTTCTTCATCGTTTTCTCAATTTTTTTCTTAAAATGAATTTTTCAAATAACTAAAGAAGAAACATTGAGTGAGTAAATCAACAAAAATATACATTACTAAAAAAAATCTATAACTCAACCTTTCTCCTACTTTTTAAGTTACATCATGGAAAACAATGAGAGGACATTGAACCCAACTAAAAAATATACAAAGTTTTTCCACATAATACTCATAAAATGGACCTATGTGACTAGTTCATTGTAAACCATATGCTCCAAAGAAACATGCATATAATAGCATATACTATTTTTCAAGTGTCGAACAACAAAGAGAAAATTTGATTAGATTGGGTAAACTTTTTAAGTCAGGACACTCAGAAAATAGCATAAATACAAGCCATAAATTAGGTTGTGTTTTCCCATTAAGGTCATGATAGGTCATGATCAACTAAAGTCAAGAAATATGTATTCGTACCATGTTTTTCACTGTCAAGGAATCTTTGTTATATAAACCCATACCGCAAGAAATATGTATCGGTACCATGTTTTACACTGTCAAGGAATCTTTGTTATATAAACCCATACCGCTCAAGTTGCATATTTATTATGTATGTTTTTGGCTAGGAAGATAGTCGAATGGAAATGTGAAATATGCAGCATCCAAAATTGGGAATCAACGAAATGATTTACACTACATACATTTAACAAGTCCAAATAAATCAGTTTAAACTCCTAGATGGCTAGTGACTAGCATCTCTCAATCCATGAGGTGGTTATCAAATCCATGAGGTAGTTATCAAGTTCAAGAAGATTATTAAGAAGTGAACAGTTTAATCCACGTGGAATTTATGTATCAAATAGTATTTCCTGCCATATGTGAGAGAAGAGACTCCAATATCAATGACTCTGATATGCATGAAGTAACTTATGTGTTTTGCTAGGACCATTGAATAAGGCCTCTTTTCCCATTGCAGAAATTGCTCTTCATGTGTCTCATATGTGAGACATTTCTCTGTGTTTCATAATGTGATCCTTTTCTTGATGTCTAAACTATGCACATTCCATCCGTCATATAATTGTTCCACGCATCTAGAACAACTACCACCAATAGAAATACACTAACACTTAGAATTGTTCACGGTCCAGCCTGTTCAATAAGGTCAATGGAAATCATTTGGATTAGATGTTGAATTTTGCAAACCGTTGACTACATGCTACTACCCCTTAAATGCTAGCTCACAACTGTAGCAAAGAAGGTTGTGATAATCCCTTGTTGAAGTAACCAAATTCGATGCACTGTTCATTTGAAAATGCAAAGGCCTTCTCTATTTTCCATAGTACACAAACATGAATGCGATTTTGCAGATTGTTTAGGGTCTTCTTGTATTACAGGTAGCCAATGCATTGGCTACCATCGTTAATACAGTGGGTTGAGAATATTGCTTTTTGCTGACAATTAAATGTAGCTTGGTCATGTTTATAGTCGGAATTGAAGAGCGTGACAGTGACTTGGACTACGTAGATAAGGAAGAGATAGGAATAAGGAACTTCCTGTAGGTAATGGCCTCCGAATAGAGGAAATGGTAAGTTGTTACTAGCTTAGTCTGTCACAGTGAAAGAGTAGCAATAAAACACATGCACTGATTCAAAACGTTGGGAGATGGTTGCATAGGAGAAATCCTAACAAAAAAAACTACTGCAATACTCTAGATGGTAAATATAGTTCTAGAGTTTTATTGTTATGATGAATGGTAAGATAAAATCAACATCGAGGTGTGAAATGAAGCACCCTAGGGTGTTAGTGTAATGAGTTCAAGAGAATAAAACATATGCAAGAAGATGGCGTTTGAAGAATATTTTTTTCCTCCTAATCATAATTAGGAGATTTTGTATTAAATAAAAACTGCAACATAGTTTGTGGCAAAATTATAAAAAAGTTCTGGTTTTGAGCTTTCAAAAAAAACAAAAAACATTATAATATATTACCCTAGTTGGGTTTTTATGCACTTCTTCTTATTGTTTTTTAATAGAATATATTTTGCATAATAAACCAATATCTTAGTAACTTCTAAAAAAACATAGAACTTAGCAAAACACATGATGGATTGCGTCTTGCTTGGCCATTTTCGTGTCTTAATATAACTAATGCATAGTTTCTTCTTCTTTCATTCCTTTGCAATCGGAATTGACTCAATGCACTTGATTTGAATCTTCCAATTGATCTCCCTTTCTTAGATTTATGACCATGTTCCTAAGCATTATGCATTCAACCTCTAACATAGCCATTTGACACTTCTATAGTATCAAATTGTAACATTCCCAGTTTTATTAATCTTTGCAGATTATAATGTAATTGTATATATGTGATTTAGGTTGGTGGGCTAGTATGTTTTAGGTCAAAGAGACTATACTAATCAATAAGGTCAAGGGATAAGCTATGTAAATTGTACATTGAAATTGTTAATAAAAATTAATTGTTGGCTACAATAAAAGAGGGATGGCAATGCTGGGGGGATATGATTCCATAAGAAAGGGAGGTTAAAGTGGCTCCAAGGGGTTCCACGTTCCTAACAATGCAAGTCATGTCATTATTAATGATTACCTCTTTTGAATTATCAATCCCATCATTGAGTACATGTAATAGGTTGCTTGGAAATGTCATCTCAGTAATTTATGACAAGATGGGTTGAGTACAACCACTTTTTGGGAAATGTGAAAGTCAAAGAATGCATGAGAAAAAAGGAAATTCAAGTGGGTATTGAGGGAAGTTCTTAAAACCAACTTTTGGGGACAAGAAGAGGAGAGTTGAATAATGGAAATAGCACGAATCATGCTATGTATGAGAGCCACCATGAGAGGGGCTAGATTTTGTGCTAAGAACTAGGTTGGCATGCATGGGAGTGATATTTTGTTGAGAAACCACTCAAGAGATTGTGGGTGGGTTGTTGTGAGCACTCCTAATTAGAATTGAGAATTGTTGGAGTTCCCATCTATGAGATTTCGTAGCCAAGCTTGTGATGGATCCCTGGAGGGAAATGGGATAGCTAGAGGGACTGCATGGTAGAGAGGGGGATCTCATTCCCTAGGTTGTGTAGGTTGAGGGGAAATAGAGTTGGTGGATTGGAATTGTTGTAGGAGTTAACAATCTGAGTATTGGGTTGTGAGTGGACAATGTGACCAACCAAGAGAACCAAACCTCTTTATGGATTCATAGCCCCACCTCAAAGGTGGCTTGCTTTTGAGAGAAATGTAACAATAATCTTACGGTTAGAAGGAACGTCCCTCGTACAGAACTAGTTGGTGATTTATCGAGAGATAATTGTTTTGTGATATTTCTTATATTTAATTCCACCATGTATATTTTTTTAATTATATGATGAATGTTGTGTATGGGTTAATGATATGCATTCACTACTTTTAGAATTTATTGTTCATTGCCCTGGAATTTTTATGATGATGCACATATGTATTTTATTTGGGTTTAGTAGGTAGGTGTGTTACAATTGGTATCAAAGCATAGGGTTGCAATGTTGATCCTATAAGGGTTTTTTATAGAGAAACAAAGTATTAATTTGTGTGGATTTTGGAAAAAATGACTTCGCCCAATAGTAGATATTGGGTCAAAACCCCTCAAATTAAAATTTTTGTGTTGGGATTATCTAATGCAAAGGATTATTTGGTAGCTAAAGAGCCAAACTCAGCTAAATGACACAATTATATGGGTTCCATGATAGTTGCAAACCTGAAATGTAGAAAAATGACTAAGTAAAAAGTTGAGAAACTTTGGCGATACTATGTGTATTAAACCAAATATATTTTTTGTGGGTGATACAATGTGTATTGTCGAAGATAAAATTTGTGTGTGATATAATGTTTATTGATGACAATAAAATATTTGAGACTTAGTCAAAATTTTGAAATACATGAATTTTTTTTATGTGTCGTGCAAGATAAATAAATCGAGCGGTATAGTGATATCACCTAAACAAAAAAAAAAAATGGGAATGATGTATCGCACCAAATATTGTTTTGATGTGATAAATTGTTGAACGGATAAATTTAGGGTGACACATCAACTAAAAAACAAATTTTTGGGATGATACTGATCCGGATTATTTTTGGCACGAAATGAGATCGGAGATATAATAAAGAAATGCACAGAGATATCGCAAATATTCAATAATATAATAGAAATGTATCAGAGATGCAACCATAAACACAGATATACAGTAATACACTATTTCTATTAATGAAAGAAATGTACAGAGACTGTAAAAATACAGAGTGAAAGACTCGCTAGAGTGGTGGCAACTTATCTCTGAGAAGAGATGTGACAGCTACTCGCATTCGCAAAAAGATGATTACAATGAGGCTCTAGAGGCCTTTTTACAATAAACAAGAATGCCAAAAGTCCCAGACATCCAAAAACCTAACCCTAGGAGATGAAGCGCCAAAAGTCATGTGGGCCTCGTTTGGGTAAGTTAGTAATCAACTTCCCGGGGTCGTAACTTTTGCATACGATCTCCGTTTTAGGCGTGCAATAGCTCGTTGGAAAGGTATCGTCTAGGAGATTCATTTTGGGGGATCAATCATGCCTTTGGCTATCATTGAGAACATTGATCTCAAAAAACCTTCATTTGGACCCTCAAAATGGCCCCAGAAGTTAAAACCTACTAAAAATAGTAAATTGCCAAAATTGTCAGAAAGATGTTTTGAGCCAGTTGGAAAAGGTGGGTGGCCACTGATATCCACCTGGATCAAATACAGTGTTGCCACTAGAATAAAAAGAATATCCAGGACTTACAAAAATTCAGGAAAATGAAACATATCATCCAAAAGATACAATTTTTGTGTGATGTGTCAGCCAAAAGTTAAATTATCGACATGATAAAGAATGGAAAATATTCCCTTATACCACCAAAAGAAAATGAAATATGGTGAGATGATGGAGAAAATATAAATTATCAATGCCATGTTTCTCTATGTGCCTCACAACAATGCTTGTCCACAACTTTGGTACTAGTTGTGGTTGTTTACCATGTAGGTGTTATCAATAAGAAAATGAGATCCACATTAAAATTAAAACTATACACACTTTCTATTACGTATTTCTCAATATAAATACATTTACATCATTGTTCCCAGATCTAACTTATTCTAATTTTGGAGAGGGTGGTTGAGAGATTCTCTCAACAACCTCCAACAAATCTCAAACCAAATACTAATTATGGAAATTAGCCATTATTCTCCAACACTCCCCCTTAATCGAGAAATGCACCCCCCCTTTTTTTTACAATAAAGAAACGACATACAATTCATATCTTTCATCTTTGTCTAGATGGTCTTCATTAGCAACTCTACCCACTCTGCAATCACTCGGTTTCTCTCTTTTCTTATCCACACTTTTGAGCTACCTCTTGATCCATTTAAAGTATAACCACTTCAGACCATCATTGACGTATTCGCAGGATTGTCACTTCTTGACATCCCAAATAACAATCTCGATACTGAATTATCCTATGGATCCACTACCATCTGTTGAATTCCCCCGAAGAGAAAATTTCAACAGTTATATAGGAGAATGATCTGATTACTAGACATTTTCAATAGTCAATCATATAATTGACCTTTTATACACTCACAAACTCAAAAGATAATTTGTAACTGATGATCTTGAAGCACTGAAGTACAACAAGACCTTTCAACATTTAACAGACTTGTAGACATACTCAAATCTGTGATGTGTTCCCTTGGCACCGAAGAACGTTGAGAACCACTGATTTAAATTATGCTACTCTATTCTATGATTGGTCTTCATCATGTGAAATTTACACAAATTTAATAAAATTCCACAAGACAACAAACATAACATATAGACCCCTTCAGTGATTTGAGAGATTGAAACTCTCGGCACCTGGTAGCAACTGGTCCATCAACAACTCTGGCAGTAAATCTATTGAAATAATTGTATCTCCCTGAACAACATTAGGCCTAATGGCGGCTCTGTCTTTCAACCATAGCAAAATGATTCATAACCAGGTAAGATAGCAGTGATCTCTGATGTCTCACAAGGCGTACGGACCAGCGTGACCTTTCTCCTTCATCAATTTCTACTCTTACAGCTCTGTTATACATAGTTAAACAATCTAATTCTCAACACACCAACATATTTTGTTCTAATGCAAAACAATCTCAAATCAAACACACACGGGACCCTCACACAGAAAATAAAACACTTATTAAAATAAAATTTCATTTTTAACTCTTCATCATTGTCTCCGGGGCTATATTGATTGTGGTTTGGCAGCTCCATGTACTAGCGTGCGACTCCAAGACTATAATAACTAGCACGACTATAATAACTAACACCTCCATAGTCGGCAACAAATAGAAATAAGAGTAAACAATCCACTCTCATACATACCTGGGTCTCCCATGAGGGAGTTACCCATAGCACTCAGGCTTTGATACCAAATAAGAAAATGAGATGCACATTAAAATTAAAACTATACACACTTTCTATTACGTACTTCTCAATATAAATACATTTACATGATTGTTCCCATATCTAGCTTATTCTAATTTTGGAGAGAGTGGTTGAGAGATTCTCTCAACAACCTCCAACAAATCTCAAACCAAATACTAATTATGGCATTTAGCCATTATTCTCAAACATTATCCAAGTCCTCAAAACCGGCTCTAATACCACACGATACATAAACGATGGGTCTATGGACTATCCATTTCACCAACATGGATGAATATTGAAGAATAAATTTGTTCTTTTCTCTTGATTTTCAACATTTAATCATCAACAAGTAGATGCAATGGATCTACTTTTAGTTTTGTTACAAGCCTAACTTGTTTTCTTATGGTTGGAAGACCAAGAATCAATCAAAGGAAACAATTAAATGTTCTTTAATTTCCAACAACATATCAACCTATATTTAATCCTAGCATCGTATCAATATACATCCAATATACATCCAAATTTGATTATGGGATGAAAGGTATACTCTATGAGTTCAAATTGAATATAGGAATTCTCATACACATCTAAATCATCATCAAATGAATAGAGAAGATTTCATAAATATAGAAACAACTTGATCCAAGACAAAAAAAGGAGTTAAATTTTAAACTAAACTCCATTTTTGTGTATACATATATAGCAATGAATGCTACATGAAACAATACTCAAACCACAAGTGTATAAGTGCAAGTGAATGTATAATGTGTATAAATCCTCCCACCGAATTAAATCAAGTCCGTCAAAGTCTACAATAGATATATCCAACAATTTTTGTGATCATTACTTCTATGTATGAAACCATCGGATCCAAAGCATTCCATAGAAAAATAGTAGCAATTCCCACCAGATACAGGAAGGGAATGGGGTTGGCTATAAAGAGGTAAATTTAGCACATGAAAGAAAATGTAATGAGAGATTAAATCAGATGTCGTCTAGTGCAAAGAAACATCTTAGAAGCTAAGTCCCTAAAAGAAATTGTCTAAGGGGAAACAAAACAATATCCATGCTCCAAACGACCACAATTGAGAAACGAGATTGTGCACTGCTTAGATTTACATGTTAAATGTTCTATATGATTTTTTGTTGATACGTGAGGTAGGTTTTAAGGTGACAGAGTCTTACAAAATTCTTGGTGAAGGGGGATAATAATCTCTCTCTTTTTGGCATATCAGTTAATCAATATACAAGAAAATTGAAACTCATGATTCTATAGAGTGAGAGGTGCAAGGTATCCCTGGCGTTTCTGGTTACAAATTTTCTCCATGGATTGGAACATAGTTACCAAGTTTGAATTCGAATTCAGTATGATGTGATAAAAATTAGAATTAAAATTTTCAATTAAAAAAAAATCGAGAATATACATCTTAAAAACTATATATATGATTTTATTGATAAAATTAATTTGATTTTCATATATTCTGATAATTTTCATCCCCATGAAAATAAACTCCTGATCCTCTGGACCTTCATCCCCATGAAAATAAACTCCCGATCCTCTGGACCTTGCGACAGACGTAAAAACAATCCATGGTCGAAATCACAGTGCACATACATGCAATTTATCTGAGAAAAGGGAAACATACATTCTCAATTTCATTCAAACTGACCATGTTTTTCAGTCTTGTGGATCTAACCCTTCTCGACATGATGCAACTGGAGGATAATCAAGGATGAAATTACCATATTTACCATACTTACAAATCGATAGTCTTTTCCACATTCAATCACCACATGGAGGGTCAAATCTTAGTACTCGGAACTTAAGGCACCTACTACTCCTTGAAACCACTTGCCTCCCCCCTCTCGAGAATATAGAAGATATTTGTTTTAAAACATTAATCATAAGTTAGTTTGTTAGTAAAGTTAATCTAACTGTTGTACAGTTACATGACAATTATGGTCTTTTGTATTATAAATGTACATCTGTGTACATGATTATTTACAGAAGCATTGATGAATAGAGTATGCCTTTTCTGCCTTTGTTTATTTATCTATGTTCTTCATAATTTTCTGATTGCTTCAGTTATTTACATTATGTTTATACTCTTTTCTTCATTTTGAAGGGCCCAGGGTCCCTGAGATTTGAAAGCAAAGCAACTTCGTGCTTGAGTTGAACCCATGAAGAGGAAAGATGTGAAGAGGCAAATCCAAAGAAAAGTTTGGCTGTTGGTTCGTGTTTCTAGTCATTTTGTGCGCAGTGAAAAACGCAGAGAAAGAGCCGTGGGTTTAGTGAAATGGTGGTCTGTCTGTCTGCGACTCGAATCCACAGAGAAAAGAAGGTTGGGGTTCGTCTGTGCGCAGAGGTAAGAGACCATCCCGTGTGTTGTTCGAGAGCAATCCAGAAACTGTGAGGGCAAGTCGAAAACGTGAAAACGTACATGATGAGAACCATATGAATTATTTTAGATTGAGTTAGGGTTTCACTATCTGAGCTACAGAAATTTTAGCGATTTATGCCTCTTTGATTGGGAACCCGTTTTGAGAAATTTCACGAATCCGGAGCAATACGCGTGATCCTGAGATCTCTCCCATTTAAATGATCTGGATCTGCCCTGGTTTGCCTCCAACTAACCTGCGAGGGTTTTCATGAACCGACTAATGCAGGGGAATCTTTTAGCTTACAAAAATGCGGCACTATCAAAAGGTTCCACAAATTAAAGCTGTCGAAGATATCAACTGCTTGGACTGGTAAGGAACCAACAATGACCGGACGTGAGATGATTGGTCGTGCCATAACCATAACTGGAAAGACTCTAGTCACCTTTATAATTTCAAGGCTTGCATCAAATGAAAGTTGAAGTTTAGAATTCATTAGAGTAAAAGGGATGCATTTTTATTCACAACCGTGGAGTTTATGCATTTTTTTTTCATTATTTTTAAACTCACTTCTACCACGATATAAAAAATCATAAGCATTTTTTATTAAAAAAATGTGATATAATATGTTTTTTTTAAGGAATTATATGGGAGTTATAAGTTTGAAAATTTATATGGAGGAGTTTTCTCCAAGTTATAAGGGTGCTTGTCATGGTGTTATAAAAAGTTTTTTTTTGGTTAAGGAGTTATAAGAATGCTTGCAAATACAACATTGAATGTAATTGAAGTTATAAGGGTTTGATATTTATTTGAAGACTTTTTGTAAAGGTGTTATAAGAAGTTTTTTGGAAGTTATAATGAAGTTATAAGGTGGTTGTAAAGGTGTTATAAGGGTTCCAACAAATTGCATTTGAAAAATTGTATTTGTTGTTATTTGTAGACCCACCCGAAATTGAATAAGGGGGTCTATCTTAGGATCTTTGTGTGAGTCATTGGTTATCCTATAGTTTTTGGCACATTTATGCAACAGACGATTGCTCTTCACATGCACAACAGGATACAAAATTGAATTGTGTGGCATAAACAAACATCTCTCTTCCATATTCTACATAATGGCAAGAATTGAAGAACTATTTACAATATTGCGCACATTAATTAACTCAACTACGGAATCGACAATTGCAATAAACAAGTGCACCCTCAACACAGTGATTAATTGTTTACAAGTAATGCACAAGAAGATTGATATGTTCAAACATCAAAACAAGTTGTTGTCTGATGAGTTAAGTTTGCTTCGACACCAACAATGTGATTTTAATGATATCAAGGATGAGAATGAAGACGCTCAGTTGACTAGTTATGAAAAACATGAAGATCAGTTAGATGAAGTCCCTATGTCAGAAAAAGTTGCAGATAAATGTATTGTTTGACCATGGGAAGCATTACGATTTAAACAAAACCGATATGGACTAGGATATGAAAACGATGCTAACAACCTTTTTCATATTTCTAATTATAGCGAACCTGTTTGCTTTGTGAGTGGAGGTTTTTTGAATGATGACAAGACGACAGAGCATATTGGTAAGGAACAGGTACAGGATATTGTTGATGATGATGTTGTTCCAGATCATGATAATCGATCGGATAAAGAACCCATACAGTGCAAACACTGTCACCGGTTTGGCCATGATAAGTCAAACTGTTTTGATCTTCACCCATGCAAATTTTGTGGGAAGAAAAATCATCCCTCAGTAAGGTGTTAAAAGTGCAAGCGGAAACAAATTAATTTTGAGTGGTTAGGGAATTGGTGTTGGCGTTTGGAAGCCAATTTATTGCAGCAGTCTTATCGCTGGATTTATACACAAGTACAATTGTACTTAATTGGAGATATTTCTACAGTTGATGGACATGAATGTTTTTCAAGATTTGATGATTAAGGGTATGATCGGGGCCCCAGTTGATGTAGTCTTCTGAGTTGAAGATCGAGTCTTCAGAATCTGCTGGAAGACAATTTGATGTGATGGATCTCTTCTTGGCCATACTTGCGAATGACGGTCAAGGTAATTGGAACCACTTGTCCCCGACAGGGGGGAAATCTAGTTGAGTCAGGTTCCAAGTTTGATTTTGAGTTAGGTTCCAAGTTTGATTTAGAGCCCGTGAACAAATGATATTGTTTTTGATATGGTTTGTGGTCATCTTAAAACCACCAATTGAGCAGAAAACATGAAGTTCTGCTTGTTATATTTTCAGATTTTTGAGCCTTGAGCTCTTGTTAGTTTATGGTCAACTTAAAACCATGCCATTTAGTAGAAGACATTAGCTTCTGCTAGACATTCGGTTTGTGGTCATCCCGAAACCACCAGATTGGTTTGTGGTTTTCCTGAAACCACCAGATGAGTTTGTGGTCAACCTTAAACCACCAATTTAGTAGAAGACATCAACTTCTGCTATTTTCTTTTCAGAGTTCATAGAGCATCTTCAGCCAGCCTTCTGAATATTCGCTTGACACATGTGATTGTCAAGTAGTGGCAGTTTTTCTGGCAAGAACGAACTTATGATTAAGGGGGGATGTTAAAACACTAATCATAAGTTAGTTGGATAGTTAAGTTAACCTAACTGTTATTCAGTTACATGACATTTATGGTCTTTTGTATTATATATGTACATCTATGTACATGATCATTTACATAAGCATTGATGAATAGAGTATGCCTTTTCTGTCTTTGTTTATTTATCTCTGTTCATCATGGTTTTTTGATTGCTTCAGTTATTTACATTATGTTTCTGCTCTTTTCTTCATTTTGAATCTAATAGATAGCGCAGTCGACCATAGCTTGATATCCAAATCAATCAAGCCTCTACTCTGCCAATACAAATGCAATCTTACTTCGATTTTTATTTTTATGTAAGGGGACATAAAGCGATGGTTGGTATCTCCCTCTACAAGGGAAGTCAATATCCAGCATGCTACATAACATTGAATGTTGCGGCAGGTTGATTATAAGTCGTCCGATCTGAAGGTGGATTATAGGCCATTGGATCTGAATTGCTTTCAAATCCGACAGCCTATAATCCACCTGCCACAACATTCAATATTGGGTAGCAGGATGGATATTGGCCGCCATTATTGAGGGAGATGTCAACCATCGCTCTATCTCCCCTTACATAAAAATAAGGATCGACAAATCCGACAACCTATAATCCACCTACCACAACATCCAATACTGTGTAGCAAACTAAATATTATTCACCAATATAATTCATAAGCATCTATTATCTCTTTTTAACGGAGGAGGGAGTCCAGAGATGGACTGTAAATATATTAATATGAAATCCTTCTGAGACATATTTTAACGGAGGAGGGAGTCCAGAGATGGGCTGTAAATATATCAGTATGAAATCCTTCCGAGACATAGATTAACTTTTGCATGTCCCTTCGGCTTGCACACGAACATTGGCCATCACAAGGTTCGCATTACGATTATATATATATATATATATATATATATATATATATATATATATAATCTGAAAATCCCTAGTCGTCTGTCATCTACAGGTCACCGAATTAAACACAATCCTAGCCGGACAGGGTTTACTTTGCAATCTCAACGTTTTTGCTTCCGAATTTTGAGTGCACTGTGATGCAAGCTACATATTTTAAGATTTAACATCATAATTTTGTACATATTGGGAACTCAAGCTAATGTGAATTCGCAGGCATCCATGGGTTATTGGTAAAAATTCAACGAGTAGATAATGGATAGGATTTTTGAAATCAATTTTTTTTTTCTCATTAGAGAAAGTAGGCGCAGGAAACTCACTAATACTTCTTCAAGTTCGTAGATGGTTTAACCAACTGCTGCACTATCGAGCTAATTTGAATTCAGACTTACCTATGCAGATAGTCTTCGATTACTTCTATCTTTAGTTTGGCTGGATTTGTATCCCCCAAGAACTCGTGCATCAAAGCTCTCCGCGCTTTACTGACCTGAATTTAGAAGTGTCAGACTTAGTTGCCAATTGCATGTAGCTGAACATATTCACCTGAATCTGCATTGAGTTATATAGATAATTAAACGAGGCTACTTGGTAGTAAATACTTGTAGAAGTTTGAATATAAAGTAAGATGTTTAATTTTATGAAAACAATGCAAGAGAGTAATTCATAATAAGAAATTAAAATGTTTTAAAAATAGTATAGATAATCTATTGCTAATAGTGTCTACAATTACATTCACACAACACTAAGATATAAATATAAAATGAAAATATTATTTAAATAAATTTGTAGTAAGAAAATGAAATTTGTAGATTATTTGATATTTTATATTGAATAAAGAATGAATTGTAGATATTTTATGTAATAATTTTATATATAGCGTTATTTTGGAGTGATGGTTGCAATTTGAATTTATTATAACATGATGTTAAAAAAATAGTTAGGAAATAATTTAAATTAATTTTGTTTTATATATGTGAAATTATTGAATTTAACTTACACTTGATTAATATTTATATCAATGTATTTAAATGCGCTCTCTCTCTATATATAATCTTTTTAAATCTAATACCAGCTAGTAAAGATGAAACTGGAAGACATGAATACATTTAAATTGTGTTGGACAATTTTTTTTTTACAAGTTTACTCTTTTTCCATATATGAAATATTTCTAGATCTAATACTAGCTAGTAAAATGAAACTCGAAAACACGAACACATATTAATTATGTTGGACCAATTTTTTTTGGTAAATAGGTAATAGCACAAGGAAATGAAATAAGTTTTATCACTTAGTTGTTATATATATATGTCCACGAGAACACCCTTTTCTATATAGTAACTAATCGGTTAACCCCCTCATAAAATCCGTCTACTATAAAATCTCTCAATTATTACTATTAAATTTATAGAAGTAAACTCTCTATATATATATGTGTTACTATAGTTTCCAAAAGAGGGAAAGGGCAATCTCTCAACTATTAAATTTATAGAAGTAAATTCTCTATATGTATGTGTTAAAAGGGAAAGGGCAATCTCTCAACTATTACATTTATAGAAGTAAACTCTTTATATGTATGTGTTACTATAGTTTCCAAAAAAGAGAAAGGGCACTTATCACTGGGTGAAATGGAGTGGTTTATTTCCTTGTATTTATTTTCTCACATAGTTGGAAATGGAGTGGTTTATAGTGTATGTGTTACTATAGTTTCCTTAAAAAAAAGGGAAAGGTGGGGTGAAATGATTATTTGTTTTCTTGTATTTATTTTCTCACTTAGTTGGGAATGGAGTGGTTTGCTCAGTGCATAGTGTATGAAAGCTGTTATAAACAATCAACACAACCAACATAGCTTTATTTAAAACTTCACTCAAACCAAAGTTTGTTTGTATGATAGGAGTTGTCCAGTTTATTAAAGATTCCATTCTCAATTGAAGATATGTCATTCAATACATCTAAAATGAAGCAATTAGAGAACCAATTTTAGTTGAACTTATAAATATAATATGTAATCATTATAATCTAAAAGAAAGGTTGTGTTGGAGATTATGAGACTTGGTTCTAAAAGAAAGGCTGTGTTGGAGATTCTGAGGCTTGGTTTAATTATTGAAACATAAAAGAAGACAATTAGTCTAATAATATTCATAATTTTTTTTTACATCTCTCTAATTTAAAAAATATATTATAATTTGTTTTTTTAGAGCAAGCTGCTTAGTAATTGATTCAATCTTCTTTAGGTCCATCTTAATTCCTTCGGATGATACTATGTGGCCCAAAAATTCTATCTCTCTTCTTCTAAAGTTGTATTTTGATTTGGTGAATTGATAATTGAATAATCCAAAAGGCTTAACACAAAATTCATATAGTCCCTCATGTGTATAGAATGCAGTTTTAGGAATGTCCTGTTCTCATAATCTTATTTGATAATATCCAAATTTTAGATCAAGTTTGAAAAATACGTTGCTCTGCTCAGTTTGTCCAAGAGTTCATTCAAACATGGAATGTGAAACTTATTATAATGCTTCATAATAATAATAATAAATAAATAAATATTTAAATAGTATAAAAATAGAAAGAAAATAAATAATAAAAAACAATTACTTTATTAATAGAATAAAATGGGAAAATAAAAAAAGATAAATTAAGGAAAGCTAAATTAAGAAAATGCTAAAAATTATATGATTAATTATTTAATGACAAGTATGATGTATGCATGATTGCATGAATAGGTAAGAAGAATTCTATATAATGAAGGAGAAGAAGAAAGTTTGAGATCTTTTTTGCTTGGCCAATTTGAGGAAAATGCTTGGACGCTGTCATAGGTAGTTGATTGAAGGGCTCTTAGTTGCGATGATTGAGGAGTTGGTTGGGAGGATAGTGATCCCTCACACTCTTTTGTGGCATGCTAGATCAAATCTCGGAGCGCAATGGATCGACATGCATAGCGTTATAAATAAGTCAATGTCTTCACCTCTCAGGTAAATCTCTC
>JASDQU010750298.1:71949-93094 GCA_032191745.1 Picea mariana
AAAAAAAAAAAAAAAGATGATAACATAAAAACATTATAACTCTGTCGTAACATTATCACTCTCCTAATTCTCCAACATTATAACTCTTCGGTAATAAGATCTCTATGCAATTTTTTTTAGTTGAATTTTTACCATTAACTGATCGTGAATATTCCGTGCGACCTTCCCTTTACCAAAAACTCCTACGCACGATGGCTTCCTCAGAACCAGAGATGGGGTTACCACCAAACCCATTTTCTTTCTTTGCAAGCCTTCTTAATGATCCCACCATAAAAGAATTAGCAGAGCAGATAGCCACGGATCCGTCATTCAATCAGATGGTGGAGCAGCTTTAACAGAGCGTGCAGGTCGAGGGACATAGAGAGGTCGTAAGCTCCTTCAGGCACGCACATATCAAGAGGAAGGCGGTTTTAGTCAGAAGTCGGATTCCCCCAATCAACAATCCACCTTATTCGTCTGCCAACGGACTTTGAAGATGACGGAGAAACGCCAGAAATTGCCCATCAATGAGAATACCAATTTTAGCATAATCTTGAACCACCATAATCCAAATCAATTCTTTGCTTGATGCTTATAGAATCACCAACCTTGCCCTCTCTTCAACATGTTTTTATGAGATGAACTTCTTCAACTCCTTGAACTCTCACACACAGGCACATAGATATCACAATGCTCTGATACCACTGTTAGATTCAAAATGAAGAAAAGAGCAGAAACATAATGTAAATAACTGAAGCAATCAAAAAACCATGATGAACAGAAATAAATAAACAAAGGCAGAAAAGGCATACTCTATTCATCAATGCTTCTATAAATGATCATGTACATAGATGTACATATATAATACAAAAGACCATAACTGTCATGTAACTGAATAACAATTAGGTTAACTTAACTATCCAACTAACTTATGATTAGTGTTTTAACACTATCCAAGGCGAGGTGTTTGACTTCCGATCAACAGGTAGTGGGTTACATGTTATAAATCCTATCCAAGGCGAGCACCCAGCGTGGATGCAAAAGATGCACTGGGCATTCTACAAATCCGTGTCAAAAATGGAATAGCACACACTCCTGCAATGATGTAGTTTAAATGGTTTATGTTTTTTTATTTTATTTTTATAATTATTATTGGAATCTCACAATGTGATTGTTGGCAAAATCTTAATTTTATAGTGTTCAAATAGTATTTCTAAATGCATAAATAGATTCAACACCTCAAATATATATGTTGAATCACTAAAATCTATTATTCCAACTATTTTTTTAGATTTTGACAAAAACATCTAAAAAAATGAATAAATATATAAATGTAACATGGGGACACTTATCAGCTCCTTCTCTCCTAAATTTGAAATTCCTAATTCCAACAAGGTAAAACTGAATTAAAAAAAAAAAACACATATTCTGAAAACAGACTACTTTTGGAGACCAAACTTGTATGGTAAATGTTACTGAAAAACTGAATTAAAAAAAAAAAAACACACATATTGTGAAAACAAACTACTTTTGCAGAGAAAACTTGTATGGTAAATGTTACTGAAAACTTTCTCGAGGTACACTTATTTTGGGCTGGCAAGGAAACCTATCGCATACCATCAGACCAGACACATGAACCTAGAAACCTATCGCATACCATCAGACCACACACATGAACCTTTAATCTCGACTATTATGGTCACTACTCGATTTAAAACAACTATTGTAAACAAAAGTTCCAACAAAAGAAACAAAACCAAAATTGTTGGTATTGTTCTTAGGAGTATTAATTGGTTTATTCATTGTGCTATGCTCATCCTTCTTGATTTTTAAAAAGAAGAAACAGAAGGAAGCAAAAATCATCAACAGCGGGTTACAGTGAAGATTTAAGAAATATTGTTGGAAGACCATAGACTTTCAGTTTAACAGAAATGTGAATTGTTACAAAAGATTTTGATAATGAGATAGTTTACAAGGAGAGATAGGAGAGGGTGGGTTCGGTACAGTTTAAAGGGTGTGTTGTGACAGTTTTGGAACCTCTGTTTTGAAGCTAGATGATTTTGTCATGTTATTTCATGACTTTTAAAGGAAATTATAACTAATAACTTTTATTTCATTTAAAGAACAAATTACTCATTCATCAAAATTAGACTTCCAATCAAATCCTCAATACAACTTTATTTCACATGCTTTTATATTAGTGCACATGGTTATGTGAGGATTCATAGGCCTCAAGGGTTGTATCTATACTCAGATACCATATGTAATGGCCCAAATTCTAATTTAATAAAAAACAAATAAATCTAGCAATTTGCAACCATTAATTGAACATAGAAATACATGATGTTGATTACATAATTGACAAGAATGAGTGAGTGGTGAGAGACTTACCTAAGAGGTGAAGACCTTGACTTATTTATAATGCTATACATGTCAATCCATTGCACTCCAATCTTTGATCTAGCATGCCACAACAGAGTGTGAGGGATCACTATCCTCCCAACCAACTCCTCAGCCATCACGACTAAGAGCCCCCGAGCCTTCAATCAATTACCTATGGCAGCATCCAATCATTTTCCTCAAATTGACCAAGCAAAAAAGATCCCAAACTTTATTCTCCTCCTTCATTATATAGAATTCTTCTTACATATTCATGCATACGTCACACTTGTCATTAAATAATTAATCATATAATTTTTAGCATTTTCTTAATTTAGCTTTAATTTATCTTTTCTTATTTTTCCATTTTATTCTATTAATAAAGTAAATATTTTTTATTATTTATTTTCTTTCTATTTTTATACTATTTAAATATTTATTTATTTATTATTATTATTATGAAGCATTATAATAAGTTTCACATTCCATGTTTGAATGAACTCTTGGAGAAACTGAGCAGAGCAAGGTATTTTTCAAACTTGATCTAAAATTTGGATATTATCAAATAAGATTATGAGAAGAGGACATTCCTAAAACTGTCTTCTATACACATGAGGGACTATATGAATTTTGTGTAATGCCTTTTGGATTATCCAATTATCAAGCCAAATCCACCTTTCAAGCAATACTAAACGATCTATTTCATCCACACTTGTGAAAGTTTGTATTGGTGTTATTTGACGATACGCTTGTTTATAGTAGAAATTGGAATTTGCACCTTAAGCATGTGGACATAGTTTTGAAACTATTATTTAGTAAAATAAGTTCTACGCCAACAAATAAAAATGAAACTTGAAAGAATGAAGGTGGACCTAAAGACGATTGAAGCAATTACTAAGCGGCTTGCTCCAAAAACTATCGAATCTTTACAAGGATTCTTGGGTCTTATAGGATATTATAGAAGATTCGTAAAAAAATATGCAGAAAATGTTGATCCACTAATAGCACTATTGAAAAAGGATGTTTTTAGATGGACAGATGGAGACAAAAATTGTGTTAATAAATGAAGGCCTTATTAGCTTCAAGCCCAATTTGATTGCCCCTTATTTCACTAAAAACTTTGTGCTCAAATGTGATGCTTCAAGAACTGGGATAGGAACGGTGCTTATGCAAGAAAACCATCCCATTGTCTTCAGAAATCGAAAATTAAATCTCAGAGAGCAAGAAAAATCTACTTATGACAAAGAGATGTTGGCAATAATTCATGCCTTGGAAAAATAGAAAGAATATCTAGTTGAAGTCAAATTCTTAGTCAAAATAGACCACAACAACTCAAAATATTTTTTAAACCAAAACAGCTTATCACCAAAACAAAAAAAATGGGTTAGCAAAATCCAGGTTTTTTATTTTGAAATTCTCTATAAGAAGGGCAAGGAAAACCAAGTTGTTGATAGTTTATCAAGAAAAGAAGAAAGGGATGTTACATTATGCACAATTTCAATAGTCATTCTTGAATGGATTTCTAATTTTCAAATCAAATATGTGAAAAAAACCATAGATCAAAAAGATAATCTAGGAAGTCAATAACAACATAGTTTCACGCTCCAAATTTACATGGGAGAATGATATACTCTGGTATAAAGGAAGAATATATTTGCCTAACACTTCCGAATTCAAGATTACAAATCTTAAGAGAGAATCATGACTCCCCATCTGCAAGCCATGTTGGATTTTTCCAAACATACCACAATATCCAACAATCCTTCTTTTGGAAAGGAATGAAGGTTGGCATTCAAATATGTGTGGTAGAATGTGATGCATGCCAGTGAAAAAAGTTTCAAGAAGAGGAACCTCTAGGTCTCCTTCAACCCCTTCATATCCCAGATAAAAAAATGGACATAGGTATCTATGGACTTTATCATGGGTCTCCCTACTTCAGAAGGGAAGGATATCATATTTGTAATTGTGGATTGATTGACCAAATATGCCCATCTCATTAGAATTTCATCAAGAGATAAAGCTAGTCAAATCAATAATAGCTATGTGAAAAACATTTATAAACTACATGGCTCCCCGAAAGTCACCATCAGTGATAGGGACCCCAAATTTACTAGAAAATTTTGGAAGGAATTACTCAACCATGTATGAACCAGACTAACCATAAGCACTTCATACCATCCTCAAACAGTCAGACAAATTGAAGTGGTAAATAAGTACTTCCTTGAGGGATACCTCAGGAATTTTGTGAATGATCATCAATCTCAATGACACAATTGGCTACATCTTGCATAATCATGGTATAACACCATGTACCACATGTCGGCCAAAATGACTCCATTTGAAACCTTATATGGGTATCCTCCACCATCAATAAAAGAGTATGTTTTATCAAAATTCAAGGCTCTTGATGTAAAAAACTACTTAGTGACTTCTGATGAAATCCTTTGTATCCTAAAAGTTCATCTCAAGCAATCCAGGAATCAAATTAAGCAACAAGCTAATTTGAAAAGATCTGATCGTGAATTTGAAGTAGGGGACTAGGTGTTTGTTAAGTTGCAATCGTACAAGCAAAAATCACTCAAAAACTACAAAAATTATAAATTTGCGCCCAAGTTTTTGGCCCTTATCAAATTTGAAAGAGAGTTAGACAGGTAACATATGCGCGAGACATACCAAATAAAGGGAACTTATATAATGTCTTCCATGTTTCATGTTTGAATAAAATGTTGGGTCCAACAACTCCAATACGGATGCAAATACCCCTTTTGGATGAAAAAGGTAGAATAATACCAAAGCCTGAAGGAATATTAGAGGTCAAGACCGAATCCTTCACTCGAGAAATTTCAATGAGTACCTTATCAAGTGGAAGAATATGTCAGAAGATTAAGCCACTTGGGAAAATGAATACTTTATATCAAGTCATTCATCCTCGCCCATGCTTCGTGGTTGAATAATTTTGAGTGAGGATAACTTGTTACAAACCTAATTTAATTATATTTTAATTATTGTAATAATTCAATGGTCAACATGTTTGCATGAAAGTTTATGCCCCAATTGTTCTGTGAAGTTTAAATTATTGTCCATTGGTCATTGTCATTCATCATCATCATCATCATCATCATCATCATATGGGAAGTTTCATGCATATGGGAACATATAGCATGTATGGAGGACCAATTTCAATCCATTGTGGGATTCTTCACTCAAAAAATTATTCAATCATCCCGACATTTGGCAGTACAAGGAAAGTGGCTCATTGCACCAAGTGTCAAATCAGTTTTGTTCATCGGAACACCTTGTGGTTGGATCGGCCTTACCTCATTCATGCACAGGACATCCATGAACTTATTGGGTTGTCGTATGAAGTTCAATATGTCATAAATGCATTTAAGGATGTTGGAAAGCATGGAATCACGTTGAGGATCCCATCCTATATGATAAGCATGGCAATAGAACAAGTGGTCGCAGTGCTATAATTTTCCTCATCAATAATGACCAAATTCAGCTTGCTTGTTATGTGATGAGTTGTTCACCAATGTGGATATATTACAATGGTGAGTGTTATTTGGACACTCTATAAGTGGTTGAGTTCTTCATTTAGGGTGTCAAGATCAACCAGTGGACATTTTTGTTGAATGAATTGGTAGCTACATGTGGGGATGTTTATGTTTCATGAGTTCCCTTCATTTTTTGATACTTTCTTGGTTTTTTTTGCTATGTACAAGTGGATTCCACCATAATTTTGATAGTTGCATACTGCCAAGGGCCATACTATTCTTACTACTCAATATGCAACATGGTAGGTGCATAAAGATGCCAAAAAAATTATCCTATAATGAGTTTGTGCTTACAAAGTGGTATGATTCCATGATTATGGCAACTAATAATTCCATCTAGGTAGAAAATTTATTGATTTATTAGCAATATGGGAAGATTTGGTTTTGGATTGATGTTGCATAGAGGTGCTAAGACATGTTCTGACTTGGAACTAGATATTATGGAATCAATTGGTGGGCCATATGAGCCTCTAGAGACTACATTCCCAAGTTTTTGTAGTGTGATGTCCCTTCAAAGAAACTAAACGTAGTTAATCCCCTTAATACTGAAGTCTCGTCTTTTTCACCCCAATCTGTTCATTATGAGCTTTCAAAATCATTATTCATGTACCCCCTATTTTTTTGTCTTCTCCTATTTGAATATTTTATCAATGCAAGGTCTCAAAAGTGAGGCATTATATATTGAGCTTGCTGATTTTCCAAATAAAAAAAGGACGTCCTCAGTTGAGGAAACCTTCCAATATTTTGAAGAGTATGAGAGTAATATCACGCCTAGTTTAACAATAGTTCATATTGATGATAAGCCTTTGTCTCATATCACAAATTTTCTTGATGTCACATTGGTGCATAAGGTGAAGCATGCATCCACCCCACCACCTCCTACTGCAATAACTAGACCAACTAGCATTGCAAGGGATGTCACAAAGACAAATTCACAACAAGCAGTGGATGAGGATAATGACTTGTAGAATGGAGATGGATTGATCAACTCCAAAGGATATGATGATCCCAAACATCCTTTTTATGGTTTGGGTCAGTGACTGGATGATGATATGTAGGTAAATGATATGGTGATGGAAGAAGTAGGAGCTCAGGACAAGGAAATGAAAACTCCTTTGAAAGAACCTACTTTTATAGCCAATACCAAGCCTCGTACTCTTTCAAATCAATTTCCAATAATGGTGTAGTTGCAACAATTTATGCAAGATATGGCCTATTGTAGGCTATGTTGTGGATTTTTTGGGAGCATATCAATATCACTCCCTTTTCTACAAAAGACACACAAGCCAAAGTCTTACAACAATCTAGGAAACAGAAAGGGAATCAGGAGTGAGAGGCACATACACCTTTGTGATCAAATAATTCCAACGGTTTTATATTTAATTGGTACCCACTTGTAGGCTAAAGATGGATAGTCATCATAGGATACTAGTTTACAAGATTAGTCTCTTCCAAACCTATTATAGATGGATCAATTTTCTACTAAGGACATTGTCACTGGAGTTGTCACCATTGAGCAACAGAACGAGGAAATTTATCATGCCAACTAGAAATCGTGGGTCCAACATACTAAATCCATTTCATTTTGAGACCTCTAACTCTAGACAAGGTAGCAAGTTGAGAATGAGTCAGATATAGTATAGGTTCACCTACAAAACATGTGGCCCGAGTTGAAGGATTTGGATTTGGACATTCCATGTTTGGTTATTGATTTTCCACTTGTAGAATGCTTAGATATTGTTTTTGTATCTTGAAGGTAGTTGGGGCAATGGAACATTTCCCTATGAACTAAGTTAGGTGGTGAACGCTCTCAAGGCAATCAACAGTTGTAGGAGCTTATGGAAAAGATCAATCCCTTGGTTACTGACTTTCAAAACATTGAGGATCAACTACATAGATTTACTTGTAATAATAAGTTGATCTAAACCATTGTCCAAGATTGGGCTGGAATTCTATAGCACTACAATTAGCGTATTGAGGAGTTGTGAGAGAAAATTCAACGTTTGATCAATGAGGTCAGTGTGCTCACTAACCCTAATTGATAAGCTAAACAAGTTCAAAGAAATTCAGGTCATTGATGACAAGTTAGCCAAACTATATGATGTGGCCACAACAAATAAGAATGCTCTTAGAGTATTTCAATTAACTACACTAAGAGCCTACATGGAACTCCAATGGCTTAAATATTTTTCTAATGTGGAATGGCAAGCAATTGTGCAAATGTAGCCTTCCAATCCTAAGGGGAAAATGGGCATCAACTAAAGTAGTTTCAGGGAGTTTCAAGTTCATGCCTTTACCATGGCTCCCAAGTTGTCACATTCTTCTGAAGGGAAATTAGAAGATCAGAAGGCAGTTGAGTGATAGAGTTAACTTGGGGGTAAGTCAATAGGTGTGGTTGGGGCTTGTTGGCCCCTTCATTTTTGGGATTGTTATGCAAGAAAGAGAAAGGATGGATAGCACACCATTTATATTTTTTTGTCCATTCCAAATGGAACCTTGAGATAGTTCTGTAGCAAGTGGAAGATATCCATTTTGTGGCCTAATTCGTCCAATATTCATTATGTAATGGAATGTCTATATTTAGTTGACTAGGTTAGTTATGTCTTGACACAATCAACTTTAGCTATGGTAAATTGTATAAGTAGACCTTTTAGGACTATGGGAAGAAGGTTGATGGGTTATGATTTAGAAGAGAATTAGGTTGATGGTGATTGTTGGTTCTCTAAGAGACCCATAGTCCTCTTGCGGGCCTATGATTGTAATGGACTGTGATGATTGATGCTATTGAAGACCCACATTTCATTTTTTTATTTTTAAGTATCATTTTGATGTGATGTGATGTGATGTGTTCTTGTTATATCCTCTTCATCATATTTATTTTCAATGGATGATGTATGTTTCTTTTTAAAATGCTTCAAAATTAAAGAGAGATAGCTAGGGTTTATCCTTTATAGCCCCTAGTATCCAACCATGACCTATATATCCTGTATCATGTCAATAACCCATAGTGTCCCTCAACCCCACAATCCCTAACCCCTAACTACTACTCTTAGTTGTTATAACTCTTATAATCCATCACACATTCTCATATATCCATATAACCCTTGAAACAATTATCATGCTTAAGCATTAACAATTATAATCATTAACATCTCTAACCTTTGTAACCCTTAACATATACCCCATAATCCCCAAAACCCTTATAATTTTTATAATCGATATAGCCAAAACCCTTATAAATTTTATAATGATTACCAGCTAATAACATTTAATTCTATAGACATTGATCCCTAGCCACTATATCTCTTAACCACCATAACCACTAAATATTACAATCCCTATAACACCTCACCATTACAACCCTTATAACCCCTTACATTAAATACATATAACCCCTAACACCTACCCCCTAACCCTTATAACCCCTAACAACTAATGACTTTAACCCTTATTAAACAAAACCCATAGGCCCTAGAATATTTACCACCGTAACCCATAATCATTAATCAATATAACATATAATTGTTATGACCCTTATTTCATAAAACGCATAACACTTGTATCCCAAACACCTTAAATCCCTATACCCATAACCCCAACTACTAACTTATATATTCCCTAACCCCATTGACTATTAACATCAATCACCTCAAACACCTATAACCCCAAACCAACAACCTGTATAAACCATAACCCTTAACCACTATAATCCATAATCCTCAACTTATAATTATAAGGCTCTTATAACCCTAAACCCTTATAATCATTTACTATTTATTTAAAATCCTTAATAAGTATAATCCTTAAAATAATTAACCTTTATAAACTCTTATACTTATAAACCTTATCTCCTAACCATTATAAACATTCAATATTGACACACAAACCCTATATCTCCTTTAATCCCTAACCATGAGCCGATATATCTGATATAAACACTAACTCATATGACTCCTATAGACCCTAAATTTTAACCTATAACATCTAACCCTATAAAACCAAACCCCTAATATCCCCTAATATATATAAAACATATCCCTTGTAGCTTGTATCACTCTTAAACCTAAAACCTATAACCAATAATACCTAACCATTATAACCTCTAAACATTAACCCCTACTACCCTTAACTTCTATTACTCAGAATCCTTGACCCTTCTAACCACTAACCTTTATAACCCATAAATCCTAACTCTTATAACACCTAACCTCTAACCCCTAATCCTCATAACTATTTTAAATAGTAACGCTTATAAATTTCATCGCCCCTATATCCTCTAGTCCATATAATCCTCAATCACTTTAACCCCTAACCTCTATAACGCATATAAATCCTAGCCTCTATAACCCTTTATAGCTAAGGCATACAACCAGTAACCATTATTGCCTACCCATTATAATCCTTATAATCATGCATTTTATAGCCACTATCATCCTTAATTTGTAACCATTATAACCCATAATCCTTAATTGTTATAAATATTATTCCTTAACCCCTTAACCATATAACCCTTAACCCATATAAGCCATAGTCCATAACCCCTATAACATGTTTAACCTAATCCCTAACCCTTATATAGTCCCATCCCTTAACCAATATAACTAGAAATCCATAATCATTATAACCTACTTAACCCCTAACCCCAATCACCCATATCCCCCATAAAGACTAATCCATATAATCCTATAACCTTTATCCCCTATAACTAATAAACCTTATAACCCTTATCACCCCTAACCCTTCTAAAGCTTGACCCTTGATCCCTATATCCCCTAACCACTATACCCCTAAAATATATAACCTTCAAACCTTAACCTCTATATACCATATGATCCCTAACCTTTATGATACTTATAAACCCTAAATCATAATAGATAATTTCTAAACCTTAATACTCAAACCCTTAACGTCCTTTCACCGATTTTGACACCTATATACTATAACCCTTATCACCCCTTCCACTAGCATGTTTAAATTGTAGCACACAACCATCAACTTATATAGCCCATAACTCTTGTAATTTGTTAACTCGAATAACCCATAAATCCTATAATGCATAACCCTTGTAACCCCTATGACCCCTTTCACCAATTCATCATTAACCCCTATAATCATTGATCTTGAACACCTATATATACTAACTTATATAGGCCCTAATCTCCAAGACTTGTAAATCTTAACTCATATTATCCTAAATCTTTAAGCCGTATAACCCCTAAATCCCAACCTTCATCCCTTAGTCATTGATGCCTAAATTATAACCCCTATAACATTGATACATAAACCCCTATAACCTATAACCCCATATCTTCTATGACGCCCATAAAACTTATCCTCCTTCATCTCTTACCCCTAGAAATTGTAACCCACAACTTGTATGGCTATTTACATATAATTGTTATAACCACTAACTCCATCCTAGCACTAATAACTCCCAATTATTCAAACCAATATAACATTTAACCTTCAAAATCCTGTAACTCTAATCAATTTTTTGTGGATCAAGGTCAATTAAGAATTGGGAAAAATCCCTAGAGGAATGATTCAATTATGCACAAAACTTGGATCATAGTGAACCTCTTATGATAACTAAAATTTCTATCAAATTTGTATCATATTTGTGGTTGGAAATGAGGTCGTTTTGCTACAAGACTAGCTTACTTTGAAAAATATAACCTTAGCAATCATTTTTCCATGGGAATGCATAGTGCAACACTAAATATTCAATCTCCATTAGAAAAAATAATAATTCAATTTGAAATTCCTTTCTAGAAATATCATATTTCATATTTCAGCATTTAAAAATCAAATAGGACCAAGTAGCTCTTCTTTGGAATTATTTTGGACTGCTATACAAGATTAACACTCATTACTTTATAAAGAAAGGGCATAATGTAGTTGCCCTTTCATTATTCATTGATTTTATTCATTGAGATCTAGAACTAAGATGGATCTACATTGATATTTTTTTTTGTTATATAAATATATACATATACATATGCCAATTAGGTGAAGCTCGGCTCAAAGGAAAAGTTGTTATCCTCCCTTGCCCGGGTTCAAATCCCAAGTTTATGGAAAGCTTACTCTCTTCATGAGCCAACTGTTGACTTGTTGACATAGACTTGTGCCCTAAAGAATCTGGTTTACCCTAAGTAACATCCTCAAAATGAGGGGAAGTACCCAGTGAGTTTCCCTGAGAAATGCATTACGTGAAAAATTAAAACACACATATACATGATGGTGGTGGTGGTGGTGGTGGTTAACGCCTATTGAGACCAAATTTTGTCTATTGGACCTTAAGAAAGGTAAGGAATTACTTGGTTTTATTTAGAATTTTATTTATGTGCTTGAAAATATTTAACAGAAGTTTTCCCAATTCACCATAGTTTCGATGAGTTAAAAGGTGTTAGGAAGGTTGGTATTGTAAAAAATATTTTTAAATTGTTATCTAATGTGTTTGTACACAAGACATTCTAAGAGAGTGTTTTTCATATTCAATGCTCTTAGTGTCACAAAGATGACAAATTCTTTCAACTTGTGACGTTTTAGGAATTGTCCAATGTCATGTTTCACTATGGAGCTCTATGTGTGTGTGTGGGTGTATACATAAGGCCACAGAATGTGGATTAGGATCTCTAAGCAATGGAGGTTAGGCTTAGGGACATATAAGCTACATATAAATTGGGTGATTTTAGAGATGAATCCCTCAAGGAAATAGATGAATTGGAGAAGTGGTGAGTTGGGTTATTGACTTTGTAGGAGGAAAATAGTGCATGAAGAGCAAGGTTACATAACTCATGGAGGGATAAAATGACAACACAAATGTGTTCCATAATCAAGCCATTGTTCGGAGGGAGAGCAACACAATCTGGAAAATATGATGATTCAAGTACATAGTGTGCATTCTATGACATTATCTCTCATGTAGCAGTGACTCACTACAAAAAAAAAAGTGTACATTGAGCTCCCAAGTCAAAATATAAGAAACATCATGGCAGTGACCACTTTCTTTGATGGAAGGGTAAGCAAAAATTATAACAAGGCACTCATGAACCTATCACAAAAGAGGAGTTTCTAGAGACCTTAAAATAGTTTTAGTTTGGTAATGCCCCAATGCCAAATGGGTAGTCTATGGAGTTATATATTGGTTTTTTGGATCTAATATTGGAAGATATACTTATAACTATGTAAGAATCTCATCACTCAAGTAAAATACACTACTTCTAAATTTTCATTTATCACAAACATCCCTAAGGATGGAAATCTCACAACATTTGAAATTATCGCCTCATCTCATTACCAAATTGAATATATAATATCATATCCAAATTTTCATTGCCAGAATCAAACCAATCCTCTCTACCCGCATCTTGCCGAAACAATTTGGTTTTCTTGATAACCGACACATTTATTGATCCGAAATTGATCTTTAAAGACTTGGCTAAGTCTTAAGCATGTGTTCATTTACCAATTAGGAATTAATAAAAGAATAAGAACTTAATGAGATATTATAATAGCCATAATAAATAAATGCATATCAGAATGTAAGCACAAAGAACAACAAAGTTGTTAACGGAGTTTGGCAAGATTGCCTACGTCTTCAGGCCTTTGTCTCAGTGGGTGAGGCTTTATTATTTCTATTCAATGCTTCAAAAGTACATCAGAAAAGTGTTAAAAGGATTACAAAATAGTCTTGATTTGTTCTTCTCGACCTCAAGAATCCAACACAACTGACGGCACTGAAAAAGGATGAGCATAGCTCCCAGAATTGGCTCGCAAAGTTCCTCTCCTCAATGGCTTCCCTGCATAAAAATGGCTTTGGCTTTCAAATTATTCAGAATTTCTCCTATTCTGAACCTCTCTAATGTTTCTAAGAACCCCTGGTTTATATATATTTTGAGTTGGTATCCTCCTCCCAACTTCCTCCCAAGATATGGGCTCAAAAAGGGCTCCAGATCCTCAATTTTGGGCAAAATCCACCAAAATCAGCATTAATAATCAATAAAAATCATAATATAAAGTTGGAAAACCCACTTTCCAGGCAAAATTGGGAAAAACTCAGGCGCAGCCCCCTTCTCTTGGGATCCTGTTCATATGCGCATTGTCATATGGCCAAGCGTTAGGTGCTTAGCCTCCGATCTTAGCTCCTAGTCTGCAACTGGTGGTCATGTGAAAGCCTTGTGGCCACGGCCTTATCCTCTCGCACGCCCAAAATCTGCACTTACTCCCAATTTGTAGCTATGGTCATGTGGGGTGCCATATGGCCCTGCGTTGGCCCCCACCAACCGGGGCTTAGCCCAAAATCCCGCGCCATAACCACTTCAAATCGAATTGCCCCTGGATGTTTAAACAAGAAACATACTAGCTCAAGTGGCTAGCGCAGGTGGATTAGTCTGTTGGCGATGTCGAGGTCGGGGGTTCGAGCCCAACGAAGGTGGAAAAAAATATTTTACCTAGCCAATATTGGAAAAATCTGGGGTGCCACGTGGTGCCCTCTGATTGGGCCACATGTCACCCTGTGATTGGACCGTACGATCCAGTCAGCACCCAGTCAGTGTATAGTCAACATGCACATTCAGCTGCCACGCCACATGTCCAGTCAGTTGCCACATCAGCATCTGTACTACCTAGTCACCCTATCACGTCAGCATTCATATAGCCACATGTCACTCGTACTGCCACGTGTCATCCTGTCATTGGTCCATGTCACGTATGAACTTCCATGTGTCATCCGTACACTTCCATGTGTTAATTTCATACTAGTCCAACTCAGCCAGAAAATTCCAAAACTGAGTGACACGTATCAAATCTTGGTGATGCCGCATGTCCTGCTGACATCATGCTGACATCACATGTCATACTGTTGACGTCAGAAATACGGCTTGTTCACTTTGACCAGTTTGACTTTTTGCCTGTTTGGGAAATCGGTTAGAACGCAATCTTTCGCATACGGCATCCATTTGCGAAAAAAATTATATGGTCGGAATCAATGCAATGATACGGATGCAATGGCGTTGGTTTCATCTGATTCCGAGAACTTTTATTTGTAGGCCTTCCTAGATCCATTTTGGATCATGCCTCCCTAGTAAGACTTGTTGGTCCTCCAAAAGGGTATTAACCAGTCATCAAGTGCGAGATAGGCCACCCCACTTGTCCTTTGTCTTTAAACTTTGTCTTGTGCACTTGTCTCATCATAATCAATTGCAAAACAACCATCACAACAAACATTATATTGTTAGCCACTTATACTCTTTCACATCTTATTGAAGCCACTACCATCCATGTTGAAAACATTAGCAGCGATAACATCATAAATATGACTGCAAATGAGATAATATGTTTGAAGTAATTGCACGGCATAAGTTTTTCTTGAAGCAAAGTATGATTGAACTTCCATTCTACAACCATCTCATGTTCATTCTTAATATCAATTGCTTTACTTGGCACAATTATAGGTGTCACGTTGCTTGCATAAGTTGCCTTCCTTAATTGTTCCATTGTTTGAAGAGATCGATTTGATTTTAAGTGATGAGCATGTATAGCATATTCATTTCCTTCTTTAGTTAAGTGATATTGATTATGTTCCCTGTAGAATATTGCTTGGTGATCATACAAATAAGGATTTCCTAAGACCATTCCACATTCATTGAGTGGCACCACATCACATGTTACCTCATCCACAAACTTTGATGAAATTGCAAACTTTAAAGTGCATTGCTTTGTTATGTGCAATTTATGATTGTTGCTTATCCATTTAAGTGAGTAAGGTTTATGATGCATCTTAGTATTTAATCCAATTGTTTAACCACTTCCTCTGAAATCAAGTTAGATTGAGATCCACTATCTATCAATGTATTGATCTTAGTATGTTTAAGTATCACCCTTATGTGAAACAATTTACTTCTAGAATCATATCCATCACCAATTTTACTTGTCAAACCAACTAGTGTGATTTTAGTCTCATCACTTGAATCATATCGCAAGTATGTTGGTTGTGTTGTTGTTGCAACTGTTTTCCACCCTTTCCTTTCTTTGAACCACTTTGGTCTCTTCTCTGGATGCACTTGCCATCAATGGTCATCATCATGTCCTTCTTGCTTGCAATGCTTGCAAGAGAGATCATCTTCCTTTCTTGTCGCTTAATTTGATTTATTTCCATTCCCCTTCCTTTTGTCCTCTTTCCTTGAAGATGATTCCCATGATACACCAACTCTTGTTTTCCCTGATTCAATGTATGTTGCTTGAACAGAAACCTCATCAAGATTAGTAGGTCCAAACATAAATACAGTGTTTCAAATATGTGAAGGTAAACCTTCTATATACTTCATAAGATTTTCTTGGGTATGTAATGGAATATTCAACATGAATGCCATCTTCTGAAATTCATCTATGTATTCTTGCACCATTTGTCCCTTTCTTAGTTTAAGACTTTGCCATTCAATTAAAGCATTCTCTTTATAACCCAAAGGATAAAAAAAAATTCTAAGTGCAAAAACAAAATCTTGTCATGATGGAAATACATTACCAACTTGTTGCGTGCCATTTTGCAACTTACTCTGCCACTAGATGGGTGTTGTGCCTGCAAGACGAAGTGATGCCAACATGATATGAGTTGCATCATCCTTGATTTGTTGCACACTACATTAAACTTTCATCTGTCTGATCCAATTATCAAGCCTCTCAGCATTGACTTCACCATCATACATGGGAAATTCAAATTTCACATCAAGCTTAAGTAAAGGCATATCATGTTTATGTTTATGGGAATGTTTTCTTGCGATGGATTTTGAACTTGTACTTGAAGAAGAAGAAGCTAATGGAGAAGAAGGAGGTGAAGGAGGAGGTTTAGAAGGATCCTCTCCTTCTTCACTCATGTCTTGTTTGGAATATTCCCCTTGGAAAGGCATCTTTTGTTCCAAGTAATCGTCATATAAGACCTTTACCATCTCAGACATGGCGAATAAAGTCTTTTGCAACTCTATCATGTTTTGAGACATGCCTTTCTCCAATGCCATCTCCTCACTTTGATAAGTCCTCTTTCTCGATCCAATCTCTAGATCCCCTTCTACAAGCTCACCTTCACCACAACTGAGCTTTTCCCTGGTAATCATGCAAACTCAAAAACCAATCGTCAACCTGCTCTGATACCACTTGAACCGAAATTGATCTTTAAAGACTTGGCTAAGTTTTAAGCATGTGTTCATTTACCAATTAGGAATTAATGAAAGAATAAGAACTTAATGAGATATTATAGCATCCATAATAAATAAATTCATATCATAATGTAAGCACAAAGAACAACAAACCATAACAGCAAAGTTGTTAACGAAGTTTAGAAAGATTGCCTATGTCTCAGGGCCTTTGTCTCAGTGGGTGAGGCTTTCTTATTTATATTCAATGCTTCAAAAGTACATCAGAAAAGTGTCAAAAGGATTACAAACTGGTATGGTTGTTTTCTTCTCGACCTCAATAATCCAACACAACTGACAGTACTGAAAAAGGATGAGCATAGCTCTTGGAATTGGCCCACAAAGTTCCCCTCCTCAATGGCTTCCCTACATAAAAATGGCTTTGGCTTTCAAATTCCTCAGCATTTCTCCTATTCTGAAGCTGTCTAATCTCTCTAAGAACCCCTGGTTTATATATATATTGAGTTGGTATCCTCCTCCCAACTTCCTCCCAAGATCTGGCCTAAAAAATGGCTCCATATCCTCAATTTTGGGCAAAATCCACCAAAATAAGCCTTAATAATCAATAAAAATCATAATATAAAGTTTGAAAACAAAATTGGGAAAAAATTAGGCGCAGCCCCCTTCTCCCGGGCTCTTGGTCACATGTGTGCTTCCATAAGGCCAAGCGCTAGGTGCTTAGCCTCCGATCTTGGCTCCTGGTCCACAGCTGGTGGTCATATGAAATCCATGTGGCCACGGCCTTATCCTCTCGCGGGCCCAAACTCCGCACTGGCTCCCAATTTGTAGCCATGGTTGCGTGGGGTGCCATATGGCCCTGTGCTGGCACTGGCCCTACCAACGGGGCTTAGCCCAAAATCCCGCGCTATAACCACTTCAAATCAAATCACCCATGTATGTTTAAAATGGAAATATACTATCTCGGGTGGCTAGCGCAGGTGGAGTAGTCCATTGGCGATGTCGAGGTCGAGGGTTCGACCCCGACGAAGGCGGGAAAAAATATTTTACCCAGCCAATATTAGAAAAATCCAGGGTGCCACGCAACACCCTCTGATTGGGCCACGTTTCACCCTGTGATTGGACCATAGGATCCAGTCATCGTATAGTCAGCATGCACAGTCAGCTACAACGTCATTGTCGTATAGCCACGTCACCTGTCCAGTCAACTTCCACGTTAGCATCTGTACTGCCCACTCACCCTGCCACATCAGCATCCATACAGCCACATATCATTCATACTTCCATTTGTCAGCCTATCATTGGGCCATGTCACGTACGTATTGCCACGTGTCATCCATACACTGCCACGTGTCAATTTCGTACTAGTCCAACACAGCCTGAAAATGCCAAAATTGAGTGACATCTGTCACCTCTTGGTTTTTCCACATGTCCTACTGACATCATCATGACATCATGCTGACGTCACATGTCGTACTTCTGACGTCAGCAGTACGGCATGTTGACTTTGACCAGTTTGACTTTTTGCTTGTTTGGGAAATTGGTCATAATGCAATATATTTCGCATATGCCATCCATTTGCAAAAAAAAATTATATGGTCAGAATCAGCGCGACGATCTAGACGCAATGGCACTGGTTTCGTCTGATTCTAATAACTTTGATTTTTAGGCCTTCCTAGATCCATTTTGGATCATTTATGATGCCATTGGTGCTTCCCCAGAGATGTTGCACACCATCAAGACAAAATCTTGCATGACACTCCTACTTCATATTCATATATTTAAAGGCTTTTATGGAGAAAACTAGCCATATCTTTTCCTCATTCTCACTCATGTTGGTCTTGGGTTTTCCTTCATTAGCTAGATAGAAGATTGTTATCAGTATGCCCCATATGAAATACTCGTCAATGGCTCTACTTCCCCCTTCTTTCTTCCCACCCCGAAGCTTAAACAAGGTTTCCCACTCCCTCCACTACCATCACCTATCATTGTTAAATCCCTCAATTGAAACATATCTTATGAATGTTTTTTTTTCCTTGTTACCCCCCCCATCCTAGGAGTAACTAAAGAGATGATGTCTTGAGGCCCGCAGGAAGAAAACATGAAGTGTCGAGAGGTGGATGGATAGAACAGGCCATAGAGCCCCTCTTCTTCACCACGCTTCAACATCATCATCAACAACAGAGTGGCATCCACCACACTGATTTGATCCACAGAGGGTGACAGGTCTTGCTTCATGAGGTAGCTAGTCAAGTTTCATGGTAAGTGTCATTTTAATACTTGGGGCATTTGGATAAGTTTCATAGGTTTCTTTCTGATTATGAAACGTTTTCTCGGAAGTTATACTTTTTACCATTTTTCACCTTGGTGGTTATCCTTGGGTTTCTAGTTAGTTTTCCATGCTTGGGGAAAGGGGTGCTACTAGGGGTCACTACTACATATTGAAAATTTTGCGACCACCACTTGCGACGAAAGTACTCTTTCGTCGCAACATGCAATAGAAAAAGTTCAAGTTTTTTAAATCCACCCCGTATTCGTCGCAATCTCGACGCAGGTAGTTTCACCATATTATTATGGTCAATGTTCATCGTAAAAGCGACGTGTGACTTTAAAATGACCGTTAAAAATGACCTAAAATAAATAGGTAAAAAAAATAAATATTTGTAGGTCACATTCATTGCAATTGCGACGATAGTGACCTAAAATTTCACTATAAATATTTGACGATTTAAAGATGTTGCGACAATCTTGCTATAAAAACGACGGTTCCAAAAGGGTATTTTTGTGTGGAAAAATGTCGCAAAATGTTGTTAGAGGTGGGGAAAAAAGTAAAGCGGTTGAAAAGGGTGATGGTAGATGTTATTGCCCTTCTAAAAAATGTTGCCTCAGACGTCCCGTAAGAATTTTAATAGCAACAGCTACAAAACATTGTAGGAAATATGGTCACATTGATGGCGGATCGAATGAATATTGTCCCATGGTAATTAGCTTTATATTCATTATCTTTTTTTATTTTTTCAATTTTATATAAAATTATATATATGTATATATATTGTTTGAATGTTTGTTATAGTATACACTAATTTTGCATGATTGTTTGTAATTATAAAGTTAGAGTTGCCTTCTAACTTTCCACAGAATATTGCACCAAGTATTAGTAGAAATGATGTTGTACAAGCTGAGGAACATCATCATGACCAAGCAAATGAGGACAAATCAAATTATCCAAGATTTGTTTTCGCAGCCGAATGAGGATGGGGAAAATGCTGGTATTTATGATGAACCTCTATTAGAAAAGGCAAATAAATGACTTTATGAAGGATCAAGAGTAAATCTTCTCTCCGCTACATTGTTGTTGGTGAACTTAAAGGTTATGAATAATTGGTCGAACACTTGTATGACACAGATACTAAGGTTTGTAATATGTTTCATCTCATACTGTACATAAATGTTGATTTTTTATATTTGTTTTTAGTGTTAATTAATGTGTAAAATAAGAATGCATTTTTTACGATTAATATTCTCACATTAACTAGTTGTTTGTTATGTTGTAGATTGTTAGGCGAATTTTTGTTACCATCGTCAAATATTTTACCTCGCACATATCGAGGTTTGCATGCCATTATGAAAGACATTGGAATGGATTATCAAACTATAGATGCATGTCCTAATGACCATATTATATATTATGGAAAACATGCTTCAAAAACTGAATGTCCGCAATGTCTTATCAGTAGATATCAAACCGATCAAGTAACAAAAAGGGTGCCTCAAAAGGTTCTCCGACATATTCCCATAATTCCACGTTTGCAATGATTGTTCAGGTGTGAAAGCATAGCACAATTTATGGATTACCATGCACGTAACAGAAGTGAAGATGGTTTTCTTCGAATGCCTGTCGATGGTTTTGCATTTAGGGAAATTGAGGAAAAATGGGCAGATTTCAAAGATGAACCTCGTAATGTTAGGCTTTCATTGGCAGCTGACGGTGTTAATCCATTCAGAGAGCTTAGGTCTATTTACTCAGTGTGGCCTATTTTTGTTATCAACAATAACATTCCTCCTTGGATGTCAATAAAGAGG
>JASDQU010750298.1:93738-110073 GCA_032191745.1 Picea mariana
ATATCTATAATTAGTTTCATGCATATGGGAACATATAGCATGTATGGAGGACCAATTTCAATCCATTTTGGGATTCTTCACTCAAAAAATTATTCAATCATCCCGACATTTGGCAGTACAAGGAAATTGGCTCATTGCACCAAGTGTCAAATTAGTTTTGTTCATTGGAACGCCTTGTGGTTGGATCGGCCTTACCCCATTCATGCACAGGACATCCATGAACTTATTGGGTTGTCGTATGAAGTTAAATATGTCATAAATTCATTTAAGGATGTTGGAAAGAATGGAATCACGTTGAGGATCCCATCCTATATGATAAGCATGGCAATAGAACAAGTGGTCGCAGTGCTATAATTTTCCACATCAATAATGACCAAATTCATATTTCTTGTTATGTGATGAGTTGTTCACCAATATGGATATATTACAATGGTGAGTGTTATTTGGACACTTTATAAGTGGTTGAGTTCTTCATTTAAGGTGTCAAGATCAACCAGTGGACATTTTTGTTGAATGAATTGTTAGATACATGTGGGGATGTTTATGTTTCATGAGTTCCCTTCATTTTTTAATACTTTCTTGTTTTTTTTTGCTATGTACAAGTGGATTCCACCATAATTTTGATAGTTGCATATTGCCAAGGGCCATACTATTCTTACTACTCAATATGCACCATGGTGGGTGCATAAAGATGCCGAAAAAATTATCCTATAATGAGTTTGTGCTTACAAAGTGGTATGATTCCATGATTATGGCAACTAATAATTCCATCTAGTTAGAGAATTTATTGATTTATTAGCAATATGAGAAGATTTGGTTTGGGATTGATGGTGCATAGAGATGCTAAGACAGGTTCTGACTTGGAACTAGATATTATGGAATCAATTGGTGGGTCATATGAGCCTCTACAGACTACATTCCCAAGTTTTATAATAGTGTTGCAAATCCAAATCTCAAATGATACTACCTTTTCCAACCACAAGTTACAAACTTTTTGTAGTGTGGTATCCCTTCAAAGAAACTAAGCGTAGTTAATCCCCTTAATACTGAAGTCTCGTCTTTTTCACCCCAATCTGTTCATTATGACCTTTCAAAAGCATTATTCATGTACCCCCTATTTTTTTGTCTTCTCCTATTTGAATATTTTCTCAATGCAAGGTCTCAGAAGTGAGGCATTATATATTGAGCTTGTTGATTTTGCAAATAAAAAAGGGATGTCCTCAGTTGAGGAAACCTTACAATATTTTGAAGAGTATGAGAGTAATATCATGCCTAGTTTAACAATAGTTCATATTGATGATAAGCCTTTGTCTCATATCACAAACATTCTTGATGTCCCATTGGAGCATAAGGTGAAGCATGCATACACCCCACCACCTCCTACAACAATAACTAGACCAACTAGAAATGCAAGGGATGTCACAAAGACAACTTCACAACAAGCAGTGGATGAGGATAATGACTTGTAGAATGGAGATGGATTGATCAACTCCAAAGGATATGATGACCCCAAACATCCTTTTTATGGTTTGGGTCAGTGATTGGATGATGATATGTAGATAAATGATATAGTGATGGAAGAAGCGAGAGCTCAGGACAAGGAAGTGAAAACTCCTTTGAAAGAACCTACTTTTATAGCCAGTACCAAGCCTCGTACTCCTTCAAATCAATTTCCAATAATGGTGTAGTTGCAACAATTTATGCAAGATATGGCCTATTGTAGGCCATGTTGTGGATTTTTTGGGAGCATATCAATATCACTCCCTTTTCTACAAAAGACACACAAGCCAAAGTCTTACAACAATCTAGGAAACAAAAAGGGAATCAGGAGCGAGAGGCACATACACCTTTGTGATCAAATAATTCCAACGGTTTTCTATTGAATTGGTACCCACTTTTAGGCTAAAGATGGATAGTCGGCATAGGATACTAGTTTACAAGATTAGTCTCTTCCAAACCTATTATGGATGGCTCAATTTTCTACTAAGTACATTGTCACTGGAGTTGTCACCATTGAGCAACGGAACGAGGAAATTTATCATGCCAACTAGAAATCATGGGTCCAACATACTAAATCCATTTCATATTGAGACCTCTAACTCTAGACAAGTTGACAATGAGTCAGATATGGTATAGGTTCACCTACAAAACATGTGGCCTGAGTTGAAGGATTTGGATTTGGACATTCCATGTTTGGTTATTGATTTTCCACTTGTAGAATGCTTAGATATTGTTTTTTTATCTTGAAGGTAGTTGGAGAAATGGAACATTTCCCTATGAACTAAGTTAGGTGGCGAATTCTCTCAAGGCAATCAATAGTTGTAGGAGCTTATGGAGAAGATCAATCCCTTGGTTACTGACTTTCAAAAAATTGAGGATCAACTACATAAAGCTACTTGTAATAATAAGTTGATCTAAACCATTGTCCAAGATTGGGCTGGAATTCTATAGCACTACAATTAGCGTATTGAGGAGTTGTGACAGAAAATTCAACGTTTGATCAATGAGGTCAGTGTGCTCACTAACCCTAATTGATAAGCTAAACAAGTTCAAAGAAATTCAGGTCATTGATGACAAGTTATCCAAACTATATGATGTGGCCACAATAAATAAGAATTCTCTTAGAGTATTTCAATTAACTACACTAAGAGCCTACATGGAACTCCAATGGCTTAAATATTTTTCTAATGTGGAATGGCAAGCAATTGTGCAAATGCAACCTTCCAATCTTAAGGGGAAAATGGACATCAACTAAAGTAGTTTCAGGGAGTTTCAAGTTCATGCCTTGACCATGGCTCCCATGTTGGCACATTCATTTGAAGGGAAATTAGAAGATCAGAAGGCAGTTGAGTGATAGAGTTAACTTGGGGGTAAGTCAATAGGTGTGGTTGGGGCTTGTTGGCCCCTTCATTTTTGGGATTGTTATGCAAGAAATAGAAAGGATGGATAGCACTCCATTTAGATTTTTTTGTCCATTCCAAATGGAACCTTGAGATAGTTCTGTAGCAAGTGGAAGATATCCATTTTGTGGCCTAATTCGTCCAATATTCATTATGTAATGGAATGTCTTTATTTAGTTGACTAGGTTAGTTATGTCTTAACACAATCAACTTTAGCTATGGTAAATTGTATAAGTAGACCTTTTAGGACTATGGGAAGAAGGTTAATGAAGGTTACAAGGTTGATGGGTTATGAGTTAGAAGAGCATTAGGTTGATGGTGATTGTTGGTTCTCTAAGAGACCCATAGTCCTCTTGCGGGCCTATGATTGTAATGGACTATGATGATTGATGCTATTGAAGACCCACATTTCATTTTTTATTTTTAAGTATCATTGTGATGTGATGTGTTCTTGTTATATCCTCTTCATCATATTTATGTTCAATGGATGATGTATGTTTCTTTTAAAAATGCTTCAAAATTAAAGAGAGATAGCTAGGGTTTATCCTTTATAGCCCCTAGTATCCAACCATGACCTGTATATCCCGTATCATGTCAATAACCCATAGTGTCCCTCAACCCCACAATCCCTAACCCCTAACTACTACTCTCAGTTGTTATACCTCTCATAATCCATCACACATTCTCATATATCCATATAACCCTTGAAACAATTATCATGCTTAAGCAATAACAATTATAATCATTAACATCTCTAACCTTTGTAACCCTTAACATATACCCCATAATCCCCAAAACCCTTATAATTTTATAATCGATATAGCCAAAACCCTTATAAATTTTATAATGATTACCAGCTAATAACATTTAATTCTATAGACATTGATCCCTAGCCACTATGTCTCTTAACCACCATAACCACTAAATATTACAATTCCTATAACACCTCACCATTACAACCCTTATAACCCCTTACATTAAATACATATAACACCTACCCCCTAACCCTTATAACCCCTAACAACTAATGACTTTAACCCTTATTAAACAAAACCCATAGGCCCTAGAATATTTATTACCTTAACCCATAATCATTAATCAATATAACATCTAATTGTTATGGCCCTTATTTCATAAAACGCATAACACTTGTATCCCAAACACCTTAAATCCCTATACCCATAACCCCAACTACTAACTTATATATTCCCTAACCCCATTGACTATTAACATCAATCACCTCAAACACCTATAACCCCAAACCAACAACTTGTATAAACCATAACCCTTAACCACTATAATCCATAATCCCCAACTTATAATTATAAGGCTCTTATAACCCTAAACCCTTATAATCATTTTCTATTTATTTAAAATCCTTAATAAGTATAATACTTAAAATAATTAACCTTTATAAACTCTTATACTTATAAACCGTATCTCCTAACCATTATAAACATTCAATATTTACACACAAACCCTATATCTCCTTTAATCCCTAACCATGAGCTGATATATCTGATATAAACACTAACTCATATGACCCCTATAGACCCTAAATTTTAACCTATAACCTCTAACCCTATAAAACCAAACCCCTAATATCCCCTAATATATATAAAACATATCCCTTGTAGCTTGTATCACTCTTAAACCTAAAACCTATAACCAATAATACCTAACCATTATAACCTCTAAACATTAACCCCTACTACCCTTAACTTCTATTACTCATAATCCTTGACCCTTCTAACCACTAACCTTTATAACCCATAAATCCTAACTCTTATAACACCTAACCTCTAACCCCTAATCCTCATAACTATTTTAAATAGTAACACTTGTAAATTTCATCGCCTCTATATCCTCTAGTCCATATAATCCTCAATCACTTTAACCCCTAAACTCTATAACACATATAAATCCTAGCCTCTATAACCCTTTATAGCTAAGGCATACAACTAGTAACCATCATCGCCTACCCACTATAATCCTTATAATCATGCATTTTATAGCCACTATCATCCTTAATTTGTAACCATTATAACCCATAATCCTTAATTGTTATAAATATTATTCCTTAACCATATAACCCTTAACCCATATAAGCCATAGTCCATAACCCCTATAACATGTTTAACCTAATCCCTAACCCTTATATAGTCCCATCCCTTAACCAATATAACTGGAAATCCATAATCATTATAACCTACTTAACCCCTAACCCCAATCATCCATATCCCCCATAAAGACTAATCCATATAATCATATAACCTTTATCCCCTATAACTACTAAACCTTATAACCCTTATCACCCCTAACCCTTCTAAACCTTGACCCTTGATCCCTATATCCCCTAACCACTATACCCCTAAAATATATAACCTTTAAACCTTAACCTCTATATACCATATGATCCCTAACCTTTATGATACTTGTAAACCCTAAATCATAATAAATCATTTCTAAACCTTAATACTCAAACCCTTAATATCCTTTCACCGATTTTGACACCTATATACTATAACCCTTATCACCCCTTCCACTAGCATGTTTAAATTGTAGCACACAACCATCAACTTATATAGCCCATAACTCTTATAATTTGTTAACTCGAATAAACCATAAATCCTATAATGCATAAACCTTGTAACCCCTATGACCCCTTTCACCAATTCAACATTAACCCCTATAATCATTGATCTTGAACGCCTATATATACTAACTTATATAGGCCCTAATCTCCAAGACTTGTAAATATTAACTCATATTATCCTAAATCATTAAGCCTTATAACCCCTAAATCCCAACCTTCATCCCTTAGTCATTGATGCCTAAATTATAACCCCTATAACATTGATACATAAACCCTTATAACCTATAACCCCATATCTTCTATGACGCCCATAAAACTTATCCTCCTTGGTCTCTTACCCCTAGAAACTGTAACCCACAACTTGTATGGCTATTTACATATAATTGTTATAACCACTAACTCCATCCTAGCACTAATAACTCCCAATTATTCAAACCCATATAACACTTAACCTTCAAAATCCTATAACTCTAATCAATTTTTTGAGGATCAAGGTCAATTAAGAATTGGGAAAAATCCCTAGAGGAATCATTCAACCATGCACAAAACTTGGATCATAGTGAACCTCTTATGATAACTAAAATTTCTATCAAATTTGTATCATATTTGTGGTTGGAAATGAGGTCGTTTTGCTACAAGACTAGCTTACTTTGAAAAATATAACCTTAGCAATCATTTTTCCATGGGAATGCATAGTGCAACACTAAATATTCAATCTCCATTAGAAAAAATAATAATTCAATTTGAAATTCCTTTCTAGAAATATCATATTTCATATTTCAACATTTAAAAATCAAATAGGACCAAGTAGCTCTTCTTTGGAATTATTTTGGACTGCTATACAAGATTAACACTGATTACTTTATAAAGAAAGGGCATAATGTAGTTGCCCTTTCATTATTCATTGATTTTATTCATTGAGATCTAGAACTAAGATGGATCTACATTGATATATTTTTTTTGTTATATAAATATATACATATACATATGCCAATTAGGTGAAGCTCGACTCAAAGGAATATTTGTTATCCTCCCCTACCTGGGTTCAAATCCCAAGTTAATGGAAAGCTTACTCTCTTCATGAGCCAACTGTTGACTTGTTGACTTAGACTTGTGCCCTAAATAATCTGGTTTACCCTGAGTAACATCCTCAAAATGAGGGGAAGTACCCAGTGAGTTTCCCTGAGAAATGCATTACGTGAAAAATTAAAACACACATATACATGATGATGATGGTGGTGGTGGTGGTTAACACCTATTGAGACCAAATTTGGTTTATTGGACCTTAATAAAGGTAAGGAATTACTTGGTTTTATTTAGAATTTTATTTATGTGCTTGAAAAGATTTAAGAGAAGTTTTCCCAATTCACCATAGTTTTGATGAGTTAAAAGGTGTTAGGAAGGTTGGTATTGTAAAAAATATTTTTAAATTGTTATCTAATGTGTGTGTACACAAGGCATTCTAAGAGAGTGTTTTTCATATTCAATGCTCTTAGTGTCACAAAGATGACAAATTCTTTCAACTTGTGACGTTTTAGGAATTGTCCAATGTCATGTTTCACTATGGAGCTCTATGTGTGTGTGTGGGTGTATACATAAGGCCACTAAATGTGGATTAGGATATCTAAGCAATGGGGGTTAGGCTTAGGGACATATAAGCTACATATAAATTGGGTGATATAGAGATGAATCCCTCAAGGAAATAGATGAATTAGAGAAGTGGTGAGTTGGGTTGTTGACTTTGTAGGAGGGAAATAGTGCATGAAGAGCAAGGTTACATGGCTCATGGAGGGATAAAATGACAACACAAAGTTGTTCCATCATCAAGCCATTGTTCAAAGGGAGAGCAACACAATCTGGAAAATATGATGATTCAAGCACATAGTGTGCATTCTATGACATTATCTCTCATGTAGCAGTGACTCACTATAAAAAAAAAAGTGTACATTGAGCTCCCAAGTCAAAATATAAGAAACATCATGGTAGTGACCACTTTCTTTGATGGAAGGGTAAGCAAAAATTATAACAAGGCACTCATGAACCTATCACAAAAGAGGAGTTGCTAGAGACCTTAAAATAGTTTTAGTTTGGCAATGCCCCAATGCCAAATGGGTGGTCTATGGAGTTATATATTGGTTTTTTGGATCTAATATTGGAAGATATACTTATAACTATGTAAGAATCTTATCACTCAAGTAAAATACACTACTTCTAAATTTTCATTTATCACAAACATCCCTAAGGATGGAAATCTCACAACATTTGAAATTATCACCTCATCTCATTACCAAATTGCATATATAATATCATATCCAAATTTCCATTGCCAGAATCAAACCAATCCTCTCTACCCGCATCTTGCTGAAACAATTTGGTTTTCTTGATAACCGACACATTTATTGATCTGAAATTGATCTTTAAAGACTTGGCTAAGTTTTAAGCATGTGTTCATTTACCAATTAGGAATTAATAAAAGAATAAGAACTTAATGAGATATTATAGCAGCCATAATAAATAAATGCAAATCAGAATGTAAGCACAAAGAACAACAAAGTTGTTAACGGAGTTCGGCAAGATTGCCTACGTCTTCGAGCCTTTGTCTCAATGGGTGAGGCTTTATTATTTCTATTCAATTCTTCAAAATTGCATCAGAAAAGTACCAAAAGGATTACAAACTGGTCTCGATGTGTTCTTCTCGATCTCAATAATCCAACACAACTAACGGCACTGGAAAAGGATGAGCGTAGCTCCCAGAATTGGCTCGCAAAGTTCCTCTCCTTAATGGCTTCCCTGCATAAAAATGGCTTTGGCTTTCAAATTCTTCAGAATTTATCCTGTTCTGAACCTCTCTAATGTTTCTAAGAACCACTGGTTTATATATATATTGATTTGGTATCCTCCTCCCAACTTCCTCCCAAGATATGGGCTCAAAAAGGGCTCCAGATCCTCAATTTTGGGCAAAATCCACCAAAATCAGCATTAATAATCAATAAAAATCATAATATAAAGTTTGAAAACCCACTTTCCAGGCAAAATGGGGCAAAAATCAGGCACAACTCACTTCTCCTGGGATCCTAGTCATATGCACATTGTCATATGGCCAAGCGCTAGGTTCTTAGCCTCCGATCTTGGCTCCTAGTCCGCAACTAGTGGTCATGTGAAAACCATGTGGCCACGGCCTTATCCTCTCGCATGCCCAAACTATGGACTTGCTCCCAACTTGTAGCTATGGTCGCATGGGGTACCATATGGCCCTGCGTTGGCATCCACTAACCGGGGCTTAGCTCAAAATCCCGCGCCATAAACACTTCATATCGAATTGCCCCTGTATGTTTAAACAAGAAGCATACTAGCTCAAGTGGCTAGCGCAGGTGGATTAGTCTGTTGGCGATGCCGAGGTCAGGGGTTCGAGCCCGACGAAGGCAGAAAAAAAAANTCTGGGGTGTGATGTGGCACCCTCTGATTGGGCCACATGTCACCCTGTGATTGAACCATACGATCCAATCGACACCCAGTCAGTGTACAGTCAGCATGCACATTTAGCTGCCACGTCACCGTCATATAGCCACATCACATGTCTAGACAGTTGCCATGTCAGCATCCGTACTACCTAGTCACCCTACCACGTCAGCATTCATATAGCCACATGTCGCTCGTACTACCATGTGTCATCCTGTCATTGGGCCACGTCACATATGAACTACCACGTGTCATCCGTACACTTCCACGTGTCAATTTCATATTAGTCCAACTCAGCCCAAAATTTCCAAAACTGGGTGACACATGTCAAATCCTGGTGATGCCACATGTCCTGCTGACATCATGCTGACGTCAACAGTACAACTTGTTGACTTTGACCACTTTGACTTTTTGCCTATTTGGGAAATTGGTTAGAACGCAATCTTTCGCATACGGCATCCATTTGCGAAAAAATATATATGGTCGGAATCAACACGAAGAGACAGATGCAATGGTGTTGGTTTCATCCGATTCCGAGAATTTTTATTTGCAGGCCTTCCTAGATCCATTTTGGATCATGCCTCCCCACTAAGACCTTTTGGTCCTCCAAAAGGGTATTAACCAGTCATCAAGTGCGAGATAGGCCACCCCACTTGTCCTTTGTCTTTAAAATTTTTCTTGTGCACTTGTCTCATCATAATCAATTGCAAAACAACCATGACAACTGACAGTATATTGTTAGCCACTTGTACTCTTTCACATCTTACTGAAGCCACTACCATCCATGTTGAAAACATTAGCAGCGATAACATCATAAATATGACTGCAAATGAGATAATATGTTTGAAGTAATTGCACAGCATAAGTTTATCTTGAAGTAAAGTATGATTGAACTTCCATTCTACAACCATCTCATATTCATTCTTAAGATCAATTGCTTTACTTAGCACAATTATAGGTGTGTTGTTTGCATAAGTTTCCTTCCTTAATTGTTCCATTGTTTGAAGAGATTGATTTGATTTTAAGTGATGAGCATGTATAGCATATTCATTTCCTTCTTTAGTTAAGTGATATTGATTATGTTCCCTGTAGAATATTGCTTTGTGATCATACAAATAAGGATTTCCTAATACCATTCCACATTCATTGAGTGGCACCACATCACACGTTACCTCATCCACAAACTTTGATGAAATTGCAAACTTTAAAGTGCATTTCTTTGTTATGTGCAATTTATGATTGTTGCTTATCCATTTAAGTGAGTAAGGTTTATGATGCATCTTAGTGTTTAATCCCAATTGTTTAACCACTTCCTCTGAAATCAAGTTATATTGAGATCCACAATCTATCAATGTATCGATCTTAGTATGTTTAATTATCACCCTTATGTGAAACAATTTACTTCTAGAATCATATCCATCACCAATTTTACTTGTCAAACCAACTGCTGTGATTTTAGTCTCATCACTTGAATCATATCCCAAGTATGTTGTTTGTGTTGTTGTTGCAACTGTTTGCCACCCTTTCTTTTCTTTGAACCACCTTGGTCTCTTCTCTGGATGCAATTGCCAGCAATGGTCATCATCATGTCCTTCTTTCTTGCAATGCTTGCAAGAGAGATTATCTTCATTTCTTGTCACTTAATTTGATTTATTTCCATTCCCCTTCCTTTTGTCCTCTTTCCTTGAAGATGATTCCCATGATACACCAACTCTTGTTTTCCCTGCTTCAATGTATGTTGCTTGAACAGAAACCTCATCAAGATTAGTAGGTCCAAACATAAATACAGTGTTTCGAATATGTGAAGGTAAACCTTCTATATACTTCATAAGATTTTATTGGGTATGTAATGGAATATTCAACATTAATGCCTTCTTTTGAAATTCATCTATGTATTATTGCACCATTTGTCCCTTTCTTAGTTTAAGATTTTTCCATTCAATTAAAGCCTTCTCTTTATAACCCAAAGGATAAAAAAAAAATCTAAGTGAAAAAACAAAATCTTGTCGTGATGGAAATACATTACCAACTTGTTGCATGCCATTTTGCAACTTACTCTGCCACCAGATGGGTGTTGCGCCTGCAAGACGAAGTGATGCCACCATGATTTGAGTTTCATCATCCTTGATTTGTTGCACACTACATTAAACTTTCATGTGTCTGATCCAATTATCAAGCCTCTCAGCATTGACTTCACCATCATACATGGGAAATTCAAATTTCACATCAAGCTTAAGTAAAGGCATATCATGTTTATGTTTATGGGAATGTTTTCTTGCGGTGGATTTTGAACTTGAAGAAGAAGAAGCTGATGGAGAAGAAGGAGGTGAAGGAGGAGGTTTAGAAGGATCATCTCTTTCTTCACTTTTGTCTTGTTTGGAATATTCCCCTTAGAAAGGAATCTTTCATTCCAAGTAATCCTCATATAATACCTTTACCATCTCAGACATGGCGAATAAAGTATTTTGCAACTCTATCATGTTTTGAGACATGCCTTCCTCTGATGCCATCTCCTCACTTTGATAAGTCCTCTTTCTCGATCCAATCTCGAGATCCTCTTCTACAAGCTTTCCTTCACCACAAATGAGATTTTCCCTGGTAATCATGCAAACTCAAAAACCAACCGTCCACCTGCTCTGATACCACTTGAACCGAAATTGATCTTTAAAGACTTGGCTAAGTTTTAAGCATGTGTTCATTTACCAATTAGGAATTAATGAAAGAATAAGAAATTAATGAGATATTATAGCAGCCATAATAAATAAATGCATATCATAATGTAAGCACAAATAACAACAAACCATAACAGCAAAGTTGTTAACGAAGTTAGGAAAGATTGCCTATGTCTCAGGGCCTTTGTCTCAGTGGGTGAGGCTTTCTTATTTATCTTCAATGCTTCAAAAGTACATCAGAAAAGTGTCAGAAGGATTACAAACTAGTATGGTTGTGTTCTTATCAACCTCAATAATCCAACACAACTGACGGCACTAAAAAAGGATGAGCATAGCTCCCGGAATTGGCCCACAAAGTTCCCCTCCTCAATGGCTTCCCTGCATAAAAATGGCTTTGGCTTTCAAATTCCTCGGCATTTCTCCTATTGTGAACCTCTCTAATATCGCTAAGAACCCCTGGTTTATATATATATATATTGAGCTGGTATCCTCCTCCCAAGATCTGGCCTAAAAAATGGCTCCATATCCTCAATTTTGGGAAAAATCCACCAAAATAAGCATTAATAATCAATAAAAATAATAATATAAAGTTTGAAAACCCACTTTCCAGACAAAATTGGGAAAAAAATTAGGCACAGCCTCCTTCTCCTGGGCTCTTGGTCATATGTGCACTTCCATATGTCCAAGCGCTAGTTTCTTAGCCTCCGATCTTGGCTCCTGGTCCACAGTTGGTGGTCATATGAAATCCATGTGGCCACAGCCTTATCCTCTCATGGGCCCAAACTCCGCACTAGCTCCCAATTTGTAGCTCTGGTTGCATGGGGTGCCATATGGCCCTGTGCTAGCGTTGGCCCCTACCGGTGGGGCTTAGCCCAAAATCCCACACCATAACCACTTCAAATCAAATCGCCCCTGTATGTTTAAAAAGGAAATATACTAGCTCGGGTGGCTAGCGCAGGTGGAGTAGTCCGTTGGCGATGTCGAGGTCGAGGATTCAAGCCCGACGAAGGCGGAAAAAAATATTTTACCCAACCAATATTGGAAAAACTTAGGGTGCCACGCAGCTCCCTCTGATTGGGCCACGTTTCACCCTGTGATTGGACCGTACAATCTAGTCATCGTATAGTCAGCATGCATAGTCAGCTGCCATGTCATTGTCATACAGCGACGTCACCTGTCCAGTCAACATCCACATTAGCATCTGTACTGCCTAGTCACCCTGCCACATCAGCATCCATACAGCCACATATCATTCTTACTTCCATGTGTCAGCCTATCATTGGGCCACGTCACGCATGTATTTCCACGTGTCATCTGTACACTGCCATGTGTCAATTATGTACTGGTCCAACTCAGCCCGAAAATGCCAAAATTGAGTGACATGTGTCACCTCTTGGTGTTGCCACATGTCCTACTGACATCATCATGACATCATGCTAATGTCACATGTCGTACTTCTGACATCAGTAGTACGACATGTTGACTTTGACCAGTTTGACTTTTTGCTTGTTTAGGAAATTGGTCAGAACACAATATATTTCGCATACGGGATCCATTTGTGAAAAAAATTATATGGTCAGAATCAGCGCGACAATCTGAATGCAATGGCACTGGTTTTGTCTTATTCTAAGAACTTTGATTTTTAGGCCTTCCTGGATCCATTTTGGATCATTTATGATGCCATTGGTGCTTCCCCAGAGATCTTGCACACCATCAAGACAAAATCTTGCATGACACTCCTACTTCATATTGATATATTTAAAGACTTTTATGGAGAAAACTAGCCATATGTTTTCCTCATTCTCACTCATGTTGGTTTTTAGTTTTCCTTCATTAGCTAGATAGAAGATTGTTATCAATATGCCCCATATGAAATACTCGTCAATGGCTCTGCTTCCCCCTTCTTTCTTCCCACCCCGGAGCTTAAACAAGGTTTCCCACTCCCTCCACTACCATCACCTATCATTGTTAAAGCCCTCAATTGAAACATATCTTATGAATGTTTTTTTGGCCTTGTTACCCCCCCAGCCTAGGAGTAACTAAAGAGATGATGTCTCGAGGCCCGCAAGAAGAAAACATGGAGTGTCGAGAGTTGTATGGATAGAACAGGCCATAGAGCCCCTCTTCTTCACCACGCTTCAACATCATCATCAACAGCAGAGCGGCATCCACCACACTTATTTGATCCACAGAGGGTGACAGGTCTTGCTTCATGAGGTAGCTAGTCAAGTTTCATGGTAAGTGTCATTTTAATACTTGGGGCATTTGGATAAGTTTCATAGGTTTATTTCTGATTATGAAACGTTTTCTTGGAAGTTATACTTTTTACCATTTTTTACCTTGGTGGTTATCCTTGGGTTTCTAGTTAGTTTTCCACGCTTGGGGAAAGGGGTGCTACTAGGGGTCACTACTACATATTGAAAATTTTGCGACGACCACTTGCAACGAAAGTACTCTTTTGTCGCAACATGCAAGAGAAAAAGTTCAAGTTTTTTAAATCCACCCCATATTCGTCGCAATCTCGACGCAGGTAGTTTCATTAGATTATTATGGTCAATGTTCGTCACAAAAGCGATGTGTGACTTAAAAATGACCGTTAAAAATGACCTAAAATAAATAGGTAAAAAAAATAAATAGTTTTAGGTTACGTTCATCGCAATTGTGATGATAGTGACCTAAAATTGCACTATAAATATTTGACGATTCAAAGATGTTGCAACAATCTTGCTATAACAACGACGGTTCCGAAAGGGTATTTTTGTGCAGAAAAATGTCGCAGAATGTTGTTAGAGGTGGGGAAAAAAGTAAAGCGGGTGATGGTAAATGTTATTGCCCTTGTAAAAAATGTTGCCGCAGACGTCCCATAAGATTTTTAATAGCAACAGCTACAAAACATTGTAGGAAATATGGTCACATTGATGGCGGATCAAATGAATATCGTCCCATGGTAATTAGCTATATATTCATTATCTTTTCTTTTTTTTTCAATTTTATATAAAATTATATATATGTATCTATATTGTTTGAATGTTTGTTATAGTATACACTAATTTTGCATGATTGTTTCTAATTATAAAGTTAGAGTTGCCCTCTAACTTTCCGCAGAATATTGCACCAAGTATTAGTAGAAATGATGTTGTACAAGCTGAGGAACATCATCATGACCACGCAAATGAGGATCTCATGGAAGAAGATGATGGGACAAATCAAGTTAATGATCCCATGGAAGAAGATGATGGGACAAATAAAATGATCCAAGATTTGTTTTCATAGCCGGATGAGGATGGAGAAAATGCTGGTATTTATGATGAACCTCTATTAGAAAAGGCAAATAAACAACTTTATGAAGGATCAAGAGCAAATCTTCTCTCCGCTACATTGTTGCTAGTGAACTTAAAGGTTATGAATAATTTGTTGAACACTTGTATGACACAGATAGTAAGGTATGTAATATGTTTCATCTCATACTATACATAAATGTTGATTTTTTTATATTTTTTTTTTAGTGTTAATTAATGTGTAAAATAAGAATGCATTTTTTATGGTTAATATTCTCACATTAACTAGTTATTCTCACATTTTTTATGTTGTAGATTGTTAGATGAATTTTTGTTACCATCGTCGAATATTTTACCTCGCACATATCAAGGTTTGCATTCCATTATGAAAGACATTGGAATGGATTATCAAACTATAGATGCATGTCCTAATGACCATACTATATATTATGGACAACATGATTCAAAAATCGAATGTTCGCAATGTCTTATCCGCAGATATCGAACCGATCAAGTAACAAAAAGGGTTCCTCGAAAGGTTCTCCGACATATTCCCATAATTCCACGTTTGCAGCGATTGTTCAGGTGTGAAAGCATAGCACAATTTATGGATTACCATGCACGTAACAGAAGTGAAGATGGTGTTCTTCAAATGTCTGCCGATGGTTCTACATTTAGGGAAATTGAGGAAAAATGAGCAGATTTCAAAGATGAACCTCGTTATGTTAGGCTTTCATTGGCAGCTGACGGTGTTAATCCATTCGAAGAGATTAGGTCTATTTACTCAGTGTGGCCTATTTTTTTTTATCAACAATAACATTCCTCCTTGGATGTCAATAAAGAGGGAGCACATAATGTTGACAATGATTGTTCCAAGTATTTGTTTACATTAATTATTTGAATTTAACATTTTCATTTGTTTCAATTTTTGCATAATATCTCTTGTTTATTTTTTTAATTATATATATTACATGATATCATTCCTTTAGTAATTATGTGTAATTTCAAACAATTAGGTAAGTACCAGGTTAAAGATATGAATGTATATATCGAGCCTCTTATCGACGAGCTACTAAAGTTATTGGTTGGCATCATAATGTATGACATATGTAAACCAATCGAGGAAAAGAAATTTAAATTTTGTGGAATACTTTTATGGACAATTCATGATGCCCCTAGACTAACACATTTTTTTGGTATGTATAAGCATTCTAATATTGTTCTTTAATACTATACAATATTTCAATGTTATCATGGTGTATGTTTACTTTTTAAATAATCTCATCGTATAATTGACATTAATCCATTTGTTGCAGGTCTTCAAACAAAGGGTAAATTTGCATGTCCAGTTTGTGGCCCTAAGATGAAGTATCGTCATTCAAAAAGTTTAGGAAAGATGGTGTTTGATGAGTATAGGCGCCTTCTTCCTA
>JASDQU010750299.1:6141-16913 GCA_032191745.1 Picea mariana
TCCATTTCGAACTCGGAGACATAGCTCCCTCTTGCACAAAACTAAGAGCTTCTTTAACTGTGTAACATCTGATAATCATCATCCTTGAAGTTCTCTTTTGTAATATCCTAGGTGCCTTCTTGAGTTCAAACATTTCTTTCTTTCTGACTTCATACTGGATCAACCTACTCCCCCTACATCTATAAGAATGGTACTGGAGCAAACTGCAGTTACCTGCATCTCATCAACTATCTCTGAGTATCCATCTCTCTCTTCATCTTGAACATTTATGTTTTGCATCTTTAGGAGCCTCCTGCTCCTATATGAATATCGGATATTGTCTGGTTCTTACAGACTGTCACCATATCATAAGTCCTTCTCATGCTGTCTAACTTCTGCAAGTGAAGGCATAAGTTCTTTCTTCCGAGACTTGTAAACTTACTTACAACATGATTTTTGAGATATGTCACTTAGCCAATCAATCAGTAACAATAAGCAATAATCAAATAAAACTATATCATGATTTCTCTCAAAGTAGTACACACATTTTCTTAAGAAAAACTTGTTCAACCATGTACACATATGAAACCCTAATCATAAATAAGACTTTTGAACTCTTTTTTACTCTAGCTATGAAATTACCAAATTTTCCCTTACTATCATAGCTAAACACATACCTTTGTCACTCTCATGAGTGATCATACCTGAAATAAATATTTTCTCTATTTATGTATCCTCTTCTTTGATAATTCCTTCATAGATCTGCATAGATACTAAAATGAAACGAGGTTAATTAACATTCTCACAGAAATCTAACTTGTAATGATAAGGTATTTAAGTAAACAAGATACTAAAAATGATTTTTTTCCAATAGTGTTTTTTGTACTTCACCAAATTCCTCCCAACTCTTCTTAACTTTACCAAGACCATATTTAACCATGTTGATTTCTCTTTTACGGTTAATTTCATCCTATGACTCGTTTTTTTTTTTTTCGACTTCCTTCCATATTTTATTTTATAAAATATAGTTCCTAAAAAAAATTAATGATAAGGTGACTTTATAATATAAATGACTTTAATTAAATAAGTCAGTCAAATAAGGCATTTAAATAAGTCAGTCAAATAAGGCATTTAAATAAGTGACTTAGTTCATAAAGTGACCTAATTTAATTAGGTTAATTAAATAAGTAACTTTATTCATAAAGTGAATAAATTCAATTTGATGAAATATTAAGGGGCACATATATTTTTTGGAATGGTCACGATTGGTGAATTAAGGCCGAGATTGGAGGGTACAAACAACAACGGAGGTGGATGCATGATTGATACTATTGACTGGTACAGACGAGAAGCATAAGTTATACGAAAATTGTATGTAGAAAATTTGTAATCAAAATCGTTGTACGGTGTTTGGAGGTAGTGTAAAAACATGCATCAGACAGGTACATGCAACGAATGTGTATAATGACAACAACAATAGCATATGGACAACGGATTGTACCGATGACATGGGCTGATGGATCAAGAACATCAATAATTAGCGGCGTTGTACATAATGCCGATTTTAACTCATAATTGGCGAGGATTGCGCTCTAATACAACTATAACAGATTCGTTGTTATTAATGAAGACACAATATTTATGAATATGATATTTGATTGATAATTGATAAAAAGATGATACAATTACCCTTGTTACAGTTTACTATATAGCATTGATGGGTCATGAGGTGAAGAGGTATGTGCCTCTTGATGAAGAGGTACATGCTTCTTGATTTATTTAATTTAATTATTATTATTATTATGTATTTTATGTCTGTAACATATGATTTTATAGCTTCAGGAGGCATTCCCACAAGAGGCTGAGGTGTCAGGGATGTGATAATCTTTGTTGACACCAGTGTAGCCTTTTGTTTCAGTGAAATCGATCTTGGAATGAGGTTAGGGCCTCATGGGAAAGTTGATGGGTTTTGTGAGCTTGTGTTGGGGTTTCACACCCACAAAGATAAATAAAATATTCTAATTAATTGTTGAATTTATAAAGGTTTCATAAACTCACTCAGTGGACTCCTATATAAGGAGAGGAGAAGAAAGGAGAGATTGTGACAAATATCATTGTGACATTATGGAGTTAACATAAGTGAGTAAACACTTGTGCTAGAATGATGGAGATTTTAGCAAATGAATTTTTGCAATTAGCCAATCTGGGCTAGGGTTTCTGGTTATCTTCTTTCTGTTCTTGGCAGGGAGAATGCACATGGGAGGAAAGTTAGGTTGCATGTGTGAAGGAGAAGGCTACAATTGAGAGAATAACATATCGCACGTGTGGCATGGACCACACATGTAGACCGTATATGTTCGTACAACATGCCGTACAAGTCCGTACAACAGGCCACATGTGTGAGGATTGCTGCACATGTGAATTTTCTGAGGCAGATTTGAAGTCGCACGTGTGAATTTCTAATATCAACAGATCGTACAAGTGACATGTAGTAAGTCTGCAGATTGGAAATTGTTCCAGGTAATTTTTTGAGTTTGGTCGCTGATTTTCTTAATTGGCGATGATAGGTTTTGTCCTCTATTTTCGTGATTTTTCTGGTTGTAAGAAGGATGGTTTTGCCTTTAGAAAATTTCTGAAATTGACATTTACAGAACATAAATTTTATGTCTCAAGTGTATGGATGATTTATCTTAGATCTTGATGTTTCCGCTATTATAATTTTGTCATAATTTCAGTGTAAAATTGTTTAATGATAACAACTAGGGTTCATTGTTGGATCACTAGGAAGTAATTTTCACACCCGAAATTAGTCACATAGAATTGCGTGTGAAAAATGACATGATATCCGAGAAAAGACTTTGAAAGAAGAGAGGGAGTCATCGTTTGAGACACAATTGTGCAGTYTTTTGTTTTAGGCAGGTCATCATGGAGACTTGGTTGGTGGATAGTGGAGCTTCTCGTCATATGACAAGATCTCAGAAATCRCTCACCATTTYAACATAGGAGAACTCACGATTGCAAGTGGAGTTTGGTGACAATTCCAAATATGCAGTTAAGGGAGTTGGAACAACTTCGTTTTAGCTGAAGTCCAGAAAGCCTCTCAAGATGAGAGAAGTGTTGTATGTACCTGTACTGAAGAAGAATCTACTTTCTATCTCTTCTATGGAGGACAAAGGGTATGCAGTGGCATTCATAGACGAACAAGTTCTCGCTTGGCCAAAGGGATTGAGTCTTGATTCAACAGAAGTCATTGACACTCATGATGATAGTCTCTACAAGCTGACTGGTTAGCTAGCTCAAGCCTTGGTACATGGCAGTGATAATATATGCGAGCTTTGGCATAGAAGATTGAGAAATTTGCATTACAAGGCCTTGCCAGGATTGAGAAAAATGGTTACAGGTCTTCCAGAATTTCGAGCAGAGCACCGGGGTATATGCAGGAGTTGTGCACTTGGCAAGAATACCAAGGCTTCTTTTTTGAGCAGTGATAGTAGGTGTTATCGCACAATTTGTAGGTTGGGAAAATATTGACCCAACCACAAAATGGATAAAACTAAGAGAACACCTACCCACTGTCACCTTAGACAGGTATTCCCGTCACTTTAGAGATGAAATAATCACCTCAGGGGGGGAATACCGGTGACCCTAGGGGGAAATGAGATGGAAAGTGGTATGATGGAAGTGTAGCTCCTATAGGTCAAGATACTAAATGTAAAAAGGCTTGGTAAAGATTCTTGGTGATAGTCAATGGTTGCCGAGAGGTATGAGTATTTGCAAAGGGTGATTTGTACCTGCCTGAGACACAAGAAAAGCCAAGTATGCACATAATATGTTAGGTGGAAAAGCAAGTTAATCTTGTTGTCCATAATTGTAGCAGTGAACACTAATATATATTAGTAACAAAAAGATATAAAGAGCTGCAAATAAAGATACTAAAAGTCTAGTATAATAAGCAAGAGACAAGCTAACAAACACTAGTTTAGAGAATGAAAGAGAAAGACTTTAGCATGAAACATAGATGAAATGAAATAGTGTTGCAGAGATACTTTTGCAGCCTTATGGATGTAGAAAAAAAATTGTTACAACAACAAATTCAACCACTAAAACTTACAAAAATTCCACCCAAAAGATATGTTGATATTAATAGATTAATGTGACAAACTTTTAGCAACTTTCAACAGTTGAAGAGTTATTAAGAAGTTTGTATTAGGTTTTCTGCATCCCTAATGGACGTAGATAAAAGTTTATAACAACAACAATAAGCACTTAGAAAAATATGACGCTCTAGTGGCTCAACCAAGCATAAAAAACATAAAATTGATTCCAACTTAGACAACCTCAAAATCCTGAGATTTCATGTTAACCAACGCAATATTTTATTTATCCAATGCAATTATACTAGTGGCTTTAGCTATTGGGTTATGGAGTTAAATAAATAAAGAGATAACAATGCTATATCCTTGGGGGTGTAAACCCTCTTACTCCCCAAGGTAAGCAAATACTAACTAGGAGATACCAGGAGGGTGTAAACCCTTTTACTTCTCCTAGTAAAACCTTGTGTAACAAATAAATTCTAAAAACAAATGATAGATAATGGTGGGGTTGTAAATCCTTATACTCCCCAATAAATATAGCAAATCAAGCTTGTAACCAAGCAATGCAACATTAATAAGATAAATCCTTACCTAGTCTAAGAAATGACAAGATAAACCTCCTCTTACTAAGATAAATCCACCACAAATGCTAAAGAAAAGCTCCAAGAGAGCTAGTACACTACTTCTTCCACCAATAGCCTAAAGAAACCAAGACAAGACCACACAAGAGAAGAGGTTTCCCAAAGAGGGCACAAATTTCAACTAGTAAGGTTTCTCATGAGCTATCATGATAATGAGATACAAATGATATATATTTATACAAAATGTCTTAAATATAGTTTTTCCACTTAATTTAGGTTAAACACAAAATAAGAAGATAACCCTAATTTTTCCCCTTTACACAAGTAATTAATTTTTAATTCAAACATAAAATTTAAAAAGTGCATAATAGAAACCCTAAAATGACATCACCCCTCTAAGGGTGACATTTTGACCCTTTGAGCAAGTAGTTGGAGAAGAAAGTTAAAGTGGTTGGGGCTCATAGAGCCTCCCTCTCATGCGCTATAACCTCCTCCCACCAAGTCATGCCAAGTGTCAACAAATAACAACTTCACCACCAAAACCCTAGCCTCAATGATGACATCAACTCCTCAAGGATGACGTTTTAGCACCTTCAGGAATTTTTTTTGGCATGTGAGGGATAGGAAAGGTCCTCCAAGGTGTCCTCTAGGCCTCCAAAGGCAAGTTATCGTGATCCGACATGTGGGCCCTTGACATCCAACCTGTGAGATTCAAGCCTAGTGGAAGCCCAAGCTAGGTTTGTGCCTCCAAAACTGTCCACCAACTGGGTCTTGCAAATACAAATGGATACACCCTCCAAGGATCTCAAGTCAATGCATAATGATGAGTAAATCAAATCAATAAAAGAGACATCTAAGAAAGTACATCCAAACTACCTCATCAAAATAAACCAATGCTCAAAGACCCTATGCAATTTGCCAAGTTTAGGTATGGGAGAGTTGACAAAACAACTTATTTGGTGAATCATACTTCAAGTTTAGGGGTGTTTCCCGAGGGGATATCCTTCTAAGTCACGTGGATGAGGTGTCACAGATGAGGGGAAGAATTTTAGGCATGGGGTTCATGACATACAAGGGGCTGTAGTGTCTCATTTATGGGTTACTTTGAAGAGGGTGTGTTGCACCTTTGTTTTCAATGCATCCTTTTTCCAAACCCATTTAATTCCATTAATTAATTAGAAGTCCAAAACCTTGGGTACTCCTTATTGGTGAATCAATTAGCTTGGGGGGAAGTACCACAAGGCCACTTGAAGCTAGAGGTACACATAGTGCCATATGCAAGGAAAGAAAGGGACACTACATGAGTGTACACACCTCAACAAGTGGGGACATTTATATAATGTAAATTTGCTTTTGCAGGTCTTTGATTTTTTAGGAGAAGCATTTCATTTCTCTCAAGACATCTTTGGGAGATCATATGGAAGGTTCATAAGTAGTATTTTATCTTTGGCCAACTATTTCCCCTCTGGGCCTTCATCCCCTTCTTCCCATGAAATGAGGGACAACCCCTTCTTGGGCCAATACACCCGAAAATCCCAAAAGGTGGGAGATGAGGGGATGGAGTGTGGAAAGTGATAAGTATGGTCGGGAATGACACAGTGACTTATCCAAAGGACCTCCCAATAGCAACCCTATCCCTAAGTGTGACCCACTTACTAGGGCGCAATGTCAACCACCAAGGTAAAACAAGGAAAATAACACAATGTCCAATCAAATGTCACACAATCAAAAGCAATAATAAATGTAACAAACTCAAATGCCTCAAATATTGAAATGCCACTCACCATAATACCTAGATTGTACCTCATGGAGCAAGACTCAATGTCTTTGGAAGGCCAGCTGATGTGGTGGATACCGCCGTGACGAACCTGGAGTTGTGATGGTGAGGTGGGTCTCTGTCTATGCAAGTGGACACTACTGGCCAAGTCGTCTCTCGGTACTCCATGTATGCAACATGAGGGACTCGAGACATCATCTCCTTAGTTATCCCTAGGAAATGGGGATAACATCTAGCTCCTACTTGGGTACATGTGCTTACTGTAGAGTGCATCAGAACTGCAACAACTCCTAGTAGACTTGTTCCTACACTCAAACAAAACATTTCAAAGTCTTGGGTGGTTTTATCACCCTTCGTCCATATACATTGAAATAAAAAATGAAACTAATCTAGAAAATAAAATTTTAGCATTTTTTCAAAAAATTCTAAACTAAACATGAAACCAATATGCAAGTAGAGAAAAATGAAACATGGAATGCATCTAAACTAACATGAACAATCAAGATAAAAATGACCTACCTAATTACCTGGGGCCTTAGGGCCCTGAAGATCTGGTGATAGGTGATGTCAGGTGAAGTCACACAACCAATGGAACCACCCGTTCGTCATTTCATCAAGATATCTCCCCCTGTGCTTAATCATGTGAAAAAACAAAGATAAGTCCAACACATAATAATCATGAACATAAGTATACATATAATCAATCATGAAATTAAACTCATGGAGATGGGTGGGGGGGAGGAAAGCTTGTTTAAAAGAGTAGCCGCAATCTTGATCATCCTGGAAATCATGCCAGAAAAAGATAGCCACATGCTCGACCATTCCATCTCTGAAGAGGGCTATCATATGTAGACGATGGCTCATCTTCATCTTTGTTAGTATGGTCAATACTTCCTGAAGGTTGAGAATGTATGAGAGATCCCAAGAAGACCTCATGATTTCACTGAGAAGAAGGAATGAGGTAAGGGACAAGCTCAGGTCTAGAGAAAGGAAAACATGGCTTCTTCATCTGCAAATCCTTGTAGAAATCCCCAATATGAAAATACTTTTGATTTGTAGAGTGATCCTTTAATTGCTTAGGGGTGGACATGTCATGGTGTTCATCTAAAATTGAGGATGAAGGTGGCTGGAAGTCCTCATAGAACAAGTCTACATCATCAAAAGGATCTTCATCACAACTCACAAGGGATGGAAAAAAATCATCCTGAAAATGTTGTGTCGGGTCACCCTCGAATGGACGAAACAAATCTGAATTCATATCATCATCAGACTGCCAAAAATATGAGTCATATATGCATGAAGACCACTCTTCTGAAGATGAAAACTCAACCCCTTTTGTTTGAGGACTACCCTCAATGTTGTAAATGGGATCTCTATAAAAACGAGACGACCAAAATTCCATACGCGTCTCCCAGTCTGTATGAAAGTGTCTATATGCTCATCAACCATATCCAAGGGTTCTTTCATAAGACCATCAATATGATTGAAAATGACCATATTTTTTTCCTCGTGTGCAGGAAGAACAAGGGTTGGGGTGACTTCAACTGGATCTTCAAATTCTTCACCATTTAGACCATTTGCTTCTTCAACTTCAAGAGGAGAGTAAGGATGAACAACCTCAACTTTATCGAGTGGGATAAAAGACAACGATGTCTCACGAGACTTCTCAACATATTTCACCTCATCAGAAATATTCTTTCTCTTTATGCACATGTTCCTCCATAGCCTCTTCATCACAAGAGGCTTGATTCTTAACATAGAGCGCTTTATTTTCCATTTTCGCATCCAAGGGATCCTCTAATACTTCTTTACTTCCAAAATCATGGAATAAAGTATTATCAAGATTTTTGAAAGGGTCACAACTCATCATGTTCTCTTCTTGATGTGCATGAGGAACTGAGGTTTGGATGTCTTCATCAAAAGGAAGGGAAGGTATAAGTACTTCATCTTCATCAAAAGTCTTGTTTGGATCTTCATCAAAATATCCTTGGTGGATTTCTTCATATATATGTCCTCCAAGTATTTCTTCATCCTCAAGGGATAGCTCTTCGACACATTTTTGAAATAACTCTTTTATACGATTCATCATTTCCTTGGCATCTTTATTAGCAACCTTTTCCTTTTCCATCTGTAAAAGTTCCCTTCTCGATGCATGACAAGTTTTGGACGAGGGTTCATCCCATGGTTCCATAATTCCATTGAATGAGATGGTGTCTTAATGGAGTTGTTGTATGAGGTCAAGGCTCATCAAAGGATGAAAGGGGAAAAAGGGAAATGTGGGTGTTGACGATTAAAATCGTAACGATGAATTTCGCTCGCAAAGTATTGCTAAAGCCCTATTATCTAACTATGTTAATAATATGATACTAGTAGGTGGGACCCCCTTGTAGACTATAGGCGCAAGGATAGACATATTATACATGTTTTGCTGCTGTTTTTGATGCTGCTTACACATTCCTACATTTTTTACGATGCTGTCTAGGTTTCATTTGACATGATAATAGGTGGATGATGCATTTTTGTGGAATGCTTTTTGCGATACAAAACAATTTTATGGTTATGAGGAGCATGCTATTTACAGTTGCTATGATTTAACCTTGTCACTAATCCTTATGATCAATTACCTAGCCACATATATGCAAGAGATATTTTAATGGTAGCATGATCAAAACAAAGAAAAAAAACCTATGAAAAAATCCTAAAGGGTAACAAAGGGAAATAAGTTATATGTTGAGTTATGATAAAGGATTATATGCATCCCTTTCATTTTATCACTTTTCCGCTCAATACAAACCCCTCAGATATCTCAGAACCCTTATTCACCCCTTTCTCATTGACAAGTATTAAATGAATTTCATGGATTGGATTGCGTGGGTCTGATGTGATTACTGAGCCAAACTTTGTTTCATATTAAAGAGATGTCATGTATGGTTTATTTAAGAAGCTAGTTGATAATAAACATTGCATACAGGATGAGCTTCTTCATCAGAGTAAGCCATGTCCGAAATAATAGGGGCAGAGGGAATTGGAACAGAGGGCCTAGAAGGCCAAGATTCTCAATACATTTTGATGTAGATCCACAAGTGTTAAACGAGCTCTTCCAAGCTGGATTTTAAATTGGATTGGACAAGGCGTAGTCGAACCTAGGTCAGAAAGGCCTCCCTTCCAACCCCAACACGTCCCTGGTATCCATGTTCCCCCTTCATGTTTCATTACAACTTGAAGTCCCCGAGAATGACAGATGGTAGGAGATTGTTCACCCAACAGTCTCCCAACATCATGGCTGACCCAAATTTTCTCTACCTGCTCCTCCTCCATCGGTTAACCCAAATGTCCAAATTTCCCATGCACACTCACCTGCACAGTCTTCCCACGCAAGCACGAGACTCAAAACCAAAGCCCACCAAACGCATGGTAAAGTAAAAGCTACTGCTATTGCTGCGCCCTCCTCTCCCTCAAGTGATTAAGCCAAATCCTTTTCATCTAACATGCACTTGAGAGATAATTATTCTCATGTCATCAGTGAGATCAAGCCTAAAGGCTCCACACAGCGTAAGACTAATTCTGAAAATTCAAAGGGAGACAACAACAACAAAGGGAAAATTGCCTCCTAAAGTGGAAAATATGGCTTTTGAGTATATTTTATTATTGATTGTTGAGAACAGTCGACTGTTGAAGTTTTTGGACACCATACTAGTTTTGGATATTTTGGATATTATATGTTTGGATATGGTTTAAAATATCATTGATATTTAATTTTCAAATTATGAGAATGATTATGGGAGACACAAGGAGGGATGTGTTTGATTGATTGATTATTTATGTTTATTTTTGTTAAGAAACTAAAGGGAGTCACAAGGGGTCCCACCTACTAGTTATTATTTATTAAATACCCTTATTATTATTATATTAATTCTTCCCCTAAACTAAAAGTTAGTTGAGTTTTAGTTAACTTAAATAAAAGAGGTAGTTGAACTACCTCAATTAATTTGGAATTATTAAAGGCAAAATGAGAAGGAAGAACAAGGGGGAGAATAGAAGGAGAACACATACTAAGGTCTGCTCTTGAGTTTTATTGAGATAGTTCAGTTTTAATTCATTCTTCAATTCATTAAAATCCTAATTCTCTTTTATGACAGCAGGGTCCTATTATAGACATCAAGTTTCAAGGCTGAATTACATCATTCAAACACTTGTTTTCAGAGGTGTTGATCTATCTTTGATAGTATGTGTAGACTTGTCTGTTTATGAATTAAATTTCTTGACTAAAAAATGATATTGTGCAGAGTCGCGTGGGAAACAATATGTGGCAAGCTGATCCAACTTTTAAAGTTCATTTTT
>JASDQU010750299.1:16933-33202 GCA_032191745.1 Picea mariana
CCTTTGTTTTCAATGCATCCTTTTTCCAAACCCATTTAATTCCATTAATTAATTAGAAGTCCAAAACCTTGGGTACTCCTTATTGGTGAATCAATTAGCTTGGGGGGAAGTACCACAAGGCCACTTGAAGCTAGAGGTACACATAGTGCCATATGCAAGGAAAGAAAGGGACACTGCATGAGTGTACACACCTCAACAAGTGGGGACATTTATATAATGTAAATTTGCTTTTGCAGGTCTTTGATTTTTTAGGAGAATCATTTCATTTCTCTCAAGACATCTTTGGGAGATCATATGGAAGGTTCATAAGTAGTATTTTATCTTTGGCCAACTATTTTCCCTCCGGGCCTTCATCCCCTTCTTCCCATGAAATGAGGGACAACCCCTTCTTGGGCCAATACACCCGAAAATCCCAAAAGGTGGGAGATGAGGGGATGGAGTGTGGAAAGTGATAAGTATGGTCGGGAATGACACGGTGACTCATCCAAAGGACCTCCCAATAGCAACCCTATCCCTAAGGGTGACCCACTTACTAGGGTGCAATGTCAACCACCAAGGTAAAACAAGGAAAATAACACAATGTCCAATCAAATGTCACATAATCAAAAGAAGTAATAAATGTAACAAACTCAAATGCCTCAAATATTGAAATGCCACTCACCATAATACCTGGATTGTACCTCATGGAGCAAGACTCAATGTCTTTGGAAGGCCAGCTGATGTGGTGGATACCGTCATGACGAACCTGGAGTTGTGATGGTGAGGTGGGTCTCTGTCTGTGCAAGTGGGCACTACTGGTCAAGTCGTCTCTCGGTACTCCATGTTTGCAACATGAGGGACTCGGGACATCATCTCCTTAGTTATCCCTAGGAAATGGGGATAACATCTAGCTCCTACTTGGGTACATGTGCTTGCTGTAGAGTGCATCAGAACTTCAACAACTCCTAGTAGACTTGTTCCTACACTCAAACAAAACATTTCAAAGTCTACGGTGGTTCTATCACCCTTTGTCCATATACATTGAAATAAAAAATGAAACTAATCTAGAAAATAAAATTTTAGCATTTTTTCAAAAAATTCTAAACTAAACATGAAACCAATATGCAAGTAGAGAAAAATGAAACATAGAATGCATCTAAACTAACATGAACAATCAAGATAAAAATGACCTACCTAATTACCTGTGGCCTTAGGGCCTTGAAGATCTGGTGATAGGTGATGTCAAGTGAAGTCACACAACCAATGGAACCACCCATTCGTCATTTCATCAAGATATATCCCCCTATGCTTAATCATGTGAAAAAACAAAGATAAGTCCAACACATAATAACCATGAACATAAGTATACATATAATCAATCATGAAATTAAAATCATGGAGATGGGTGGGAGGGAGGAAAGCTTGTTTAAAAGAGTAGCCACAATCTTGATCATCCTGGAAATCATGCCAAAAAAGATAGCCACATGCTCGACCATTCCAACTCTGAAGAGGGCTATCATATGTAGACGATGGCTCATATTCATCTTTGTTAGTATGGTCAATACTTTCTGAAGGCTGAGAATGTATGAGAGATCCCAAGAAGACCTCGTGATTTCACTAAGAAGAAGGAATGAGGTAAGGGACAAGCTCAAGTCTAGAGAAAGGAAAACATGGCTTCTTCATCTGCAAATCCTTGTAGAAATCCCCAATATAAAAATACTTTTGATTTGTAGAGTGATCCTTTGATTGCTTAGGGGTGGACACGTCCTGGTGTTCATATAAAATTGAGGATGAAGGTGGCTGGAAGTCCTCATAGAACAAGTCTACATCATCAAAAGGATTTTCATCACAATTCACAAGGGATGGAAAAAAATCATCCTGAAAATGTTCTGTCAGGTCACCCTCGAATGGACGAAACAAATCTGAATTCATATCATCATCAGACTGCCAAAAATCTGAGTCATATATGCATGAAGACCACTCTTCTGAATATGACAACTCAACCCCTTTTGTTTGAGGACTACCCTCAACGTTGTAAATGGGATCTCTATAAAAAACGAGACGACCAAAATTCCATCCGCGTCTCCCAGTCTGTATGAAAGTGTCTATATGCTCATCAACCATATCCAAGGGTTCTTTCATAAGACCATCAATATGATTGAAAATGACCATATTTTTGTCCTCGTGTGCAGGAAGAACAAGGGTTGGGGCGACTTCAACTGGATCTTCAAATTCTTCACCATTTAGACCATTTGCTTCTTCAACTTTAGGAGGAGAGTAAGGATGAACAACCTCAACTTTATCGAGTGGGATAAGAGATAATGATGTCTCACGAGACTTCTCAACATATTTCACCTCATCAGAAATATTCTTTCTCTTTATGCACATGTTCCTCCATCGCCTCTTCATCACAAGAGGCTTGATTCTTAATATAGAGCGCTTTATTTTCCATTTTCCAAAAGGGTTTGTCGCATCCAAGGGATCCTCTAATACTTCTTTACTTCCAAAATCATGGAATAAAGTATCATCAAAATTTTTGAAAGGGTCACAACTCATCATGTTCTCTTCTTGATGTGCATGAGGAACTGAGGTTTGGATGTCTTCATCAAAAGGAAGGGAAGGTATAAGTACTTCATCTTCATCAAAATTCTTGTCTGGATCTTCATCAAAATATTCTTGGTGGATTTCTTCATATATCCGTCCTCCAAGTATTTTTTCATCCTCAAGGGATATCTCTTCGACACATTTTTGAAATAACTCTTTTATACGATTCATCATTTCCTTGGCATCTTTATTAGCAACCTTTTCCTTTTCCATATGTAAAAGTTCCGTTCTCGATGCATGACAAGTTTTGGACGAGGGTTCATCCCATGGTGCCATAATTCCATTGACCGAGATGGTGTCTTAATGGAGTTGTCGTATGAGGTCAAGGCTCATCAAAGGATGAAAGGGGAAAAAGGGAAATGTGGGTGTTGACGATTAAAATCGTAACGATGAATTCCGCTCGCAAAGTATTTCTAAAGCTCTATTATCTAACTATGATAATAATATGATACTAGTAGGTGGGACCCCCTTGTAGACTAGAGGCGCAAGGATAAACATATTATACATGTTTTGCTGTTGTTTTTGATGTTGCCTACACAGTCCTACATTTTTGACGATGCGGTCTAGGTTTCATTTGACATGATAATAGGTGGATGATGCATTTTTGTGGAATGCTTTTTGAGATACAAAATAGTTTTATGGTTATGAGGAGCATGCTATTTATAGTTGCTATGATTTAACCTTGTCATTAATCCTTATGATCAATTACCTAGCCACATATATGCAAGAGATATTTTAATGGTATCATGATCAAAACAAAGAAAAAAAACCTATGAAAAAATCCTAAAGGGTAACAAAGGGAAATAAGTTATATGTTGAGTTGTGATAAAGGACTATATGCATCCCTTTCATTTTATCACTTTTCCGCTCAATACAACCCCCTCAAATATCTCAGAACCCTTATTCACCCCTTTCTCATTGACAAGTATTAAATGAATTTTATGGATTGGATTGCATGGGTCTGATGTGATTACTGAGCCAAACTTTGTTTCATATTACAAAGATGTCATGTATGGTTTATTTAAGAAGCTAGTTGCTAATAAACACTGCATACAGGATGAGCTTCTTCATCAGAGTAAGCCATGTCCGAAATAAAAGGGGCAGAGGGAATTGGAACAGAGGGCCTAGAAGGCCAAGATTCTCGATACATTTTCATGTAGATCCACAAGTGTTAAACGAGCTCTTCCAAGCTGGATTTTTAAAATGGATTGGATAAGGCGTAGTCGAACCTAGGTCAGAAAGGCCTCCCTTCCAACCCCAACATGTCCCTGGTATCCATGTTCCCCTTCATGTTTCATTACAACTTGAAGTCCCCGAGAATGACAGATGGTAGGAGATTGTTCACCCAACAGTCTCCCAACATCGTGGCTGGCCCAAATTTTCTCTACCCGCTCCTCCTCCATCGGTTAACCCAAATGTCCAAATTTCCCCTGCACAGTCTTCCCACGCCAGCGCGAGACTCAAAACTGAAGCCCACCAAACGCATGGTAAAGTAAAAGCTACTGCTATTGCTGCCCCCTCGTCTCCCTCAAGTGATTAAGCCAAATCCTTTTCATCCAACATGCACTTGAGAGATAATTATTCTCATGTCATCAGTGAGATCAAGCCTAAAGGCTCTACACAGCCTAAGACTAATTCAAAAAATTCAAAGGGAGACAACAACAACAAAGGGAAAATTGCCTCCTAAAGTGGAAAATATGGCTTTTGAGTATATTTTATTATAGATTGCTGAGAACAGTTGACTGTTGAAGTTTTTGGACACCATACTAGTTTTGGATATTTTGGATATCATATGTTTGGATATGGTTTAAAATATCATTGATATTTAATTTTCAAATTATGAGAATGATTATGGGAGCCACAAGGAGGGATGTGTTTGATTGATTGATTATTTATGTTTATTTTTGTTAAGAAACTAAAGGGAGTCACAAGGGGTCCCACCTACTAGTTATTATTTATTAAATACCCTTATTATTATTATATTAATTCTTCCCCTAAATTAAAAGTTAGTTGAGTTTTAGTTAACTTAAATAAAAGAGGTAGTTGAACTACCTCAATTAATTTGGTATTATTAAAGGAAAAATGAGAAGGAAGAAAAGGAAAACGCATACTAAGGGCTGCTCTTGAGTTTTATTGAGATAGTTTAGTTTTCATTCATTCTTCAATTCATTAAAATCCTAATTCTCTTTTATGACAGCAGGGTCCTATTATAGACATCAAGTTTCAAGGCTGAATTACATCATTCAAACACTTGTTTTCAGAGGTGTTGATCTATCTTTGATAGTATGTGTAGACTTGTCTGTTTATGAATTAAATTTCTTGATTGAAAAATGATATTGTGCAGAGTCGTGTGGGAAACAATATGTGGCAAGCTGATCCAACTTTTAAAGTTCATTTTTTTACTCTCTGTCAGAAGTCCTTTTGTATGGTTTTCATCAGGGACATCTAAGTTTGACTTTGGTCCAAACTCCCTCAAGGATTTTTGTAAAGAGAACGATTCTTTTGATTTCTTGGAATGAAATAAACGATTGCTATTCTGTCTCATCTATGTTAATATGTGACTTGGTATTTTTTCTTGTGTCTCCACATCTACTTTTGCATCTGCTATATTCAGAAAATTATATAAAAATGTTGAATTCTACAACAATCTTCTATTTATAAAAAGTTAGCCTAAGCCCTTGTAACTAATACTTGTGGATTAGGAAACAAATTTTGAGGCTATAAACATAGGGTGATATTTTTGTCTATATTGCCTTAGCCAAGCAAGATTTTAAAATGCTTGAGTAAGGTTATTCCATATCTTTTCCTCAACATTTATTTGGCGACCATACTGGGGAGATCTTCCATATCTCTCTGGTTGATTTTTATGCTTGATTATCATTGAATATATTTACATTTCTGATCTTGATTCTTTGACTGTTTCATTTCTTAATGATTGCACCTGTTGCAAGACAACCCAATATTGAGCCCGGTCTTCAAGATCAGACCAACATTGCTTTAAACTTGTTTAATAACATCTTAGATACTGCTAATACCCGGGTTGAGCTTAATCGCTCATGGGAAGCAATTGAACAAGACATAAGTGCCCAAGAACTTTGGGAAGCTAGGAAAAGACAGCTTAGGAATCAACCATAACTTTCTTTTTCCTTCAGTTTTGACCTTCTTTTCATGTCTTTAGACCCTCGTATTTCTAGGAGAAGAAGAGTTTTATCACCAGAATTTAATCCTATTGCTGAAATAGGAAGAAGGAACGTTGTGTTGTCAACCCAACAAAGTGCTCTAAGGAGAACTTTGTTTGATTCATCTAGTTCATCTTTCTCTCCCTTACCTATCATTCACAAGATGGCATCTAGTGGTGGCTCTGGTGGCACTGGAGGTGCTTCTTCATCTCAATCTTCAGCTTCATCAGTGATTGGTAGATTATATAGTCACCAAGTCCTTGTCCAATCTACCACAAACCCCGCCAAATTCATTAAAAAGTATGGGCTTTTTCAGTTTGAAGAAGATGCTACAACTACCCCGTGGCATGTTTCCTCCCCTCTTAACCTAGCACCTGCTACTCGTCCACTTCTTAAATTCAAAGAGCATCTCCCTAAGTTTTCAGGGAATAACACCGTCACTATGAATGAACACTTGGTGGCATTTTCTAATGCCTGTCACAACATAGGAGAAAATGACAATGATAGTTGTATGCACTTATTTGTGAATTCCCTTGAAGGGAAGGCTGCAGCTGATTTCTTTGATCTCCCTCCTAAGATTTTATTTACTTGGGAGGAGTTAGTCTATTGGTTCAAATCTACCTATGGGAAATCCAAATGCCCAATCGAGCAATTACAGGAGTACAATAACATCGCTTATAAGGATGGTGAGACTATCAAGTCCTTCAACTTGCATTTCACCAAATTATGCAACCAAATCCTTGAACTCATTTTCTCTCAGAACCAATCCGCTTTCATGCATTATTATAATGCATTACCTTCCCAATATCATCATAGGCTTGAGGAAAAAAACATTGACAACCTTGGTTCCTCTTTGCACACTTGTTTAGAGTATGAAGAACAACTTGAAATAACAAGTCTTCCTAAGGGAGAATCAGTTAAACAGATAGACATGTCCACTCTCTTACAACTTGTACAAGACATGAATAATCAAATGATAGCGTATGAGCGGAAATGAAATGTCCCCTCTCTTACCCCTGAAGCTTCATCTTCTTCTGCACCCCCTTTTAGAGATCCAAATTAAAATAATTTTCAGCCTAAATCTATCATGCCTCGTAGCTGGCGTAACTTTTGTGAAGAATACCATGAGGAAAGTACATGTGAGGTAAAGAAGACCGACAATGATAAAATCTTTGGTAAGAGACCTGAAACTACAATCGTTGTCCTAGACTTTGCAGAGCCAGAGGATGTCATGATCATAAATACTAGGAATAAATCATATGCTCCCAAAATAAAATATGATCCTCCCCACACTACTTCTAGCCCAAGATCATCTTCACCAGCTGCTATTGTTCAGGTTCCTAAGGCTCCTGATAGTCAAAGAACTACCTCCCCTCTTCCCTCTTCCAAATACAACATTATAAATCAGTTGGCCAACATCAAAGCAGATGCAACCCTCCTAGACCTGGTTGTCGTCCTTGAACAACAGAAACATCTAAAAAATTTCATGGAAGGAAAAGATTCCATTGTAGACAACCTCTCTAAAGAGGTAGATGAAGAGGATTCGTCTATAAATAAAGTAGGTGTACATAACTTTAGACACCTTGTAAAAAAAACCCCGTTTTATATTTCTGTAAAGATTATGGATATGATTGCCCATTGTTGCCTCATTGACGATGGTTCGGGCCCAAGTGTAATTTTGAAGATTATTATGGAAGAGATGGACTTGTCTTGTACAAAAGAAAATGCCAGAAACATGCTCTCTTATAATAGTCTACAACAAACGACCATAGGTGAAATCAAGGACGTGACCTTAGTTTTGTGCGTGCACCCTGAAAGAAGGACAACCCTTAATATTTTGGTAATTGATATGCTAGTAAGTAATTACTTGATCATCTTAGGAAGAGATTGGCAAGCTTTGACGGGTGGATACCTCTCACTTGACGGGACACACTTATTCGTTACTTGGAATGGTAAAAACATCATAGTCCTAAGAGACGAGAGAATTTCACCTTACATAGAAAGTGTCCCACAACCTAATGTGAATTATATCGAGGAGGACCTAGGAGTGTATTCCATATTTTCTGATGAGGACAACACTACCTTGGAACAAATCGACTTAGATGATGGGATGTGGCATATGCACTTTGATGGTTCATGCTCCAATGAAGGAAACATAAATGGTATTATCTTGTACTCTCCTCTGGGTAAAATTGATAACTTTTCCTATAGGTTAGAGTTTGCTAGCACAAACAATGTCACTGAATTTGAAGCATTATTTTTAGGCATTGAAAATTCCTATAATATGGGTTGTGGTCACCTTACAGTTTTTAGGGATTTCGAACTTGTTGTAAACCTTGTACATAAGATATACTCTCCTAGCAACAAGTTAATGAAACGCTACACCCAAACTATTTGGGCACTTGTCTCGAACTTATTATATTTCAACATCACTCATGTTAAAATGGAATTGAACTCAATGGCTGACCGGTTAGCTGTTTTTGCAGCCTCTCCTACTCGGCTACTTCTGCCACAAAGACCTAATTGTACCTTTCAATCTCTATATCGTCCGCACATCCCTGACAACATAGAGTCATGGCAGGTCTTCCCTAGTGATGAGATCATCTGTGTTTTCATTTAAAATGAACCTTATAAGCCTAAGGAAATTATATCAATGGAAGATAACAAAATTCTTAAAGGTTTGACTCCTCTAGAAAGTTCATTTTCATCGAGCAATGTAGGCAACAAAGAGAAACATAAAGAAGAAGAGTCGAAAAGGAAAGTGGGTGAAACCATTTCCTTGAACATTGGAACACTCGAGTCTCCAAAGAATGTTAAAATAGGTGCCCAATGTTCTGTTGAAGAAAAAATAAAGTTCACTCGGCTGTTTGGTGAATTTCAAGATGTTTTTGCTTGGTCTTATGAGGATCTTCGTGGTTTTGATCCTGCTCTTATACAACATTTCATTCCTATCAAGGAGGGCATAAAACCAGTTAGGCAAAAACAAAGACCCATTAACCCTGCACTGAAAGAAACTATTCGAAAGGAGTTGGAAAAACTCTTGAAGGCTGGGATCATTTTCCCGGTTAAGTATTCTGAGTGGGTTTCCAATGGTTCCCGTTCGAAAAAAAACTGGTCAAATCAGATTATGTGTATATTTTCACGCATTGAATCAGACTAGTATAAAATATCACTTTCCTCTCCCCAATATGGAAATGATTTTGCAGCAAGTTGCAGGGTCACAAATGATGTCCTTACTTGACGGTTTTTCTGGTTACAATCGAATCAAGGTAAAAAGGGTAGATAATCATAAAACCACTTTTATTACTCGTTGGAGAACTTTTTCTTATGAACGTATGCCTTTTGTCTTATATAATGTAGGTGCCACTTTTCAAAGAGCTATGCAAATATATTTTGACGATTTGATCGACAAGATTATTTAGATCTATCTTGATGACTTAACTGTGTACTCTAAAAGCCGATCAGATCATTTTGGTCATCTTAAAAGAGTTCTCATGCGATGCAGGAAATTTGGCATTTCTCTAAATCCTTCTAAGTCTATTTTCGGCGTTACCGAGGGTAAGCTTTTTGGACACATTGTCTCCGATTCAGGAATAAGCATTGATCCTGAAAGGATTGCTGCTATCCTAAATCTTCCTGCTCCCACTTCCAAGAAGGAGGTTCAAGATTTTATGGGTGTTATTAACTTTGTCCGTAGGTTTGTTCCTAATTTTGCTGTAATGGTCAAGCCAATTCATAATCTGCTTAAGCAAGATCATTTCTTTTCTTAGAAAAATGATGTCGAAAATTTCTTTTGTAGGGATCAAGAAAGCAATTAGTTCTGAACCGGTTTTGGCGAAGCCGTATTTTGAGAAAGAATTTATGATATATACTAATGCCATAAAGGAAACAGTTTCTACTATCCTCATGCAAGGTGATGACCAAGGTAATGAAAAACCAGTGACTTAGATGAGTCAAATCTTGTCTAATGATGAGTTTAAATATTCTTTTATTGAAAAACATGCTTTCGCTCTTGTTAAAGCTGTTGAAAAATTTCGCCACTTCATCTTAGGTAAGCACACGTTGGTAAAAGTCCCTTTACCTGCTGTCAAGTTTTTTCTCTCACAGACTTATCTTTCATAGAAGCTTGCACATTGGCTTGCCAAGATCCAGGAGCATGATTTAATTATCGTGACTTCTAACGCCATCAAGGGACGTGACTTAGCCCTTCACTTAGCTCAACATGCTGAAACTAGTGAAGAAATTGATGAACAAGATAGCTCTCTATCAACACTGTTCTACATTGATAATCAAATCCTTTCTGTGTGTGAACATCCTTGGTACAAAAATTTGGTTTACTATTTGTAAAATCAAAGATGTCCAGATAACTTAGACACACATCAAAGAAGAAGGTTCTGTCTCGAATATGCTAGATACATCATTATAGGAGACTTCTTGTTTAGAAGATCTGCCGATGGTATGTTGATTCGCTATGTAAACAATGAGGAAGCACATAAACTGTTGCAAGAAACTCATGGTTCTTCAAATTCTGTTATTCATGTAGGAGGTCATTTTTCTGCTAAAACCACTGCTTTTAAGATTATCAGAAAATGATACTATTGGTCTTCAATCTTTCGCGATTCTTATGTTTTTCGAGATCTTGTGACAAGTGCCATAAATTTTCTTGGAAAGAACTCCTTTTAGCCATGCCTTTACAACTTGTCCTCCCAAAATTTCATTTTTCAAAATGGGGTTTGGACTTTATTGGTCCTATTAATCCTCCATCTTCAACAGGACAAGTCTTTATATTGATAGCCATAGACTATTTTACAAAATGGGTTGAAGTTGTCCCACTTAAACATTCACAGGATGAGCAGGTAATTTCTTTCCTTGAAAATAATATTTTTTCCAGATTTGGTCTTGCTTTGGAAATTATTACAGACAATGGTCCCGCTTTTATTTCTGCTAAGATGACCCAATTTTTAGCTAAGTTGGGGGTTAAAAATTTTACCTCATCATCTTATTACCCCCAAGGAAATGGGCAGGCCGAGTCTACTAATAAGAATCTGGTAAGAATCATCAAAAGGCTCATCGAAGATAAGCCTTGTCAATGGCACACTCTCCTCACTTACGCCCTTTGGGCAGATCGAACTACCACCAAGGTGAGCACTGGTTGCACTCATTTCCAACTTGTTTATGGTCAAGAATCCATTTTGCCTACTGAGATGGAACTTTCCTCCTTAAGGTTAATGCTACAGATCGAAGAATTAAATTCTTCTGATGTTTCTCAAATAATGAATGCACTCTTGGATTTAGAGGAGCAAATGACGTTTTCCTTCGGTAATATAAAAAAGAAGACATCAGATTGTTAAAAAATATTTCAACAAGGATGCCAAAGCTGTCAAATTTAAAGTCAATGAGAAGGTACTATTGTGGGATTCAACTCATGCTGATAGAGGAAGACATTCAAAGTTTCAAAAATTATGGTTGGGTTCTTTTAAGATCGTTTTTGTCCTAGGTGTAAATTCTTATATTCTAAAGGACTTACAAGAGTGATTGTTTTCCTACAACACTAACGGTTCCCACTTAAACTATTACGTGGAACCAACTTGAAGAGTTTACCATTTTTTGGAATGTTTCTATATTATAGTAGTTTTCATTTATGCTTTTACAATAGTAGATTTTCATTTCTGCTATTTCATTTTATGTCATTTCATTTATGCTTATTTCAATTTTGTTGTTTCATTTATGTTACGACATTTCTTCCTTTTTGTTCTTTTGAATTCAATTTTGGTCAAAAATAAAATATTGGAATAGTTTTTCCATAACGATACTTCTGCAAAATATTGTTAATCAATAACAATCAAGATTACACAGCTATCATGATGTTCCCCTTGAAGGCATCATTGAAATTGCTATCTTCTTTCACTGCTATTTTATGAGATAGTTGGTTTTATCCCACTTCTGCTTTTCTTTTCTTCATCCATTTCGAGATTCAAAAGAGCAAGTTCAAATTTTTTTTCTCCTTGAAGCCAAGTACAATTTTTAGTTGAATGATTATGCTTACAGGGATAAACCCCCTCATACTTAACACTTTCCATGAGTTATTCCCAAATTCCCAGTCATTTTTCCATTTAATCCGCTCGCTTCCCCCTGTTGTATAATCATTCTGAATTATATCTTCTTGATCTGATGTTACTTGGTCTGCGAAACCAAACATTCTGAGTTCTTAATATGTTGGAAACAAATTTCCCCGTGGAGTTGCCAGTTTGTTGACGATTAAAATCATAACGATGAATCCAAAGTATTGCTAAATCCCTATTATCTAACTATGCTAATAATATGATACTAGTATGTCGGACTCCCTTGTAGACTAGAGGCACAAGGATAAACATATTATACATGTTTTGTTGTTATTTTTGATGTTGCCTACACAGTCCTACATTTGTTACGACGCGGTCTTGGTTTCATTTGACATGATAATATGTGGATGATGCACTTTTGTGGAATGCTTTTTGCGATACAAAACAATTTTATGGCTATGAGGAGCATGTTATTTACAGTTGCTATGATTTAACCTTGTCACTAATCTTTATGATCAATTACCTAGCCACATATATGCAAGAGATATTTTAATGGTAGCATGATCAAAACAAAGAAAAAAAACCTATGAAAAAATCCTAAATGGTAACAAAGGGAAATAAGTTATATGTTGAGTTATGATAAAGGAATATATGCAAGTTTGAATGGAAAAGTTAAATGATATTAGTGTTAGTCCTAACTATTATGCTATTGTTGGTTAGTGGACTATGCGAATTTCATTAGATTTGAATGGGGCACATATATCTTTTTAATATGTATCATGGCATGGAGTCATGGCAAGGGTTAACGTGTAAATGATATTGGGTGGCACACTATGCAATGGATATCATCGTAGATTTCACGATGGTTTGGCATTGAATACATGGTTTAATTGTTGGTGAATGTAATGCTTATTGGGTTGTCTCGTACTTCAAATTGAATAGACCAGGTGATGGAAGTGACGTGCATTTACTGCACGTCACTCCATACTCCCCCTATCGCCCGTCACCCTAGCATTGTTCCATTGTTGCATTTTTCACTATGTTGGTTGTGAAGCTCCGCATTTTTAGGCTCCTGGAAGAAAGAAGGCTTGGGCAACTCGCCATTTTAGCATTTTTCCTCATGTATGATTCTTTTTCTATCCATCCATGAGGTAATCTCTGTTGTATGAACAAATTATGGCTCAGCGATTCTTGGATTCTGTGTTTTCTTGAGAATTTTGATTGTGTAGATGTGTCTTATGGCTCTCTTTGATGACTGTAAAATGTTTATGATTGCAAGAAAAGAAATGAGCATTTTAAGTTGCGCATTCGCTGTTTCTCAATCAATTTAGTATCATGATGGGTTTCTGTGGAATAAAAAGTGAACATTGGTACAATATGGCTCTACGCTGATGATAGAGGATTTTGTTCTGTGTATTACCGTCGGTTATTTCGTTCCCTCATAGTCATGATTGTAACCCTTACTCAGTCGCAGAGGAATTGCCAATAGTTGCTGTGTTTTTTCAAACCCCGAGTCATGGTCGTTGGCACGTGCTTACTATCTTTTCATCGAAGTATCCCAAGATCCAGTGTTGGGTGGCCCTAGCATTAATACATGCTTGTATGTTTGTGGATTGATAAAAGTTGTATCCGAGCATTCTGTCAAAAGGACGAGTGTTTCCTCACTGGTGTTGCTGTCAAGTTGTTCGACTCTTAAGTAGTGGATAGAGATATTATATCTCTGTGTTTTCTTTTGATAACTGCTACTATTAAATTAACCCTTGCCTCTCCTCTGCAAGTGTTAAACGCACCATGTGCACTGGTTATTTTTCCCTACCTGTCTTTGCTCTCCTCGTTGGTTAACTATTGGTTCCGTTGCCCAGAATTGGAGTAATAAGTAAGATTGTGCGGCTTGCTGTTGTGTCTTTTTCGAAAGGTATTTTTGCCTATGGTTGATAAGTCTTAGAAGACCTTCAACTCTCTGTGTTGATGTTTAAGGATGAATGAGCTCTTGTTGCTTCCCTGCATTTGATTTTTGAGAAAGCCTGATGTAGACTCCTTGTCTTTGCTCACCTCGGGCACCTTCTGGGGCTGTCTAGTATTGGGTATCAGTGAAATGGTTATGGAGGTCTTTAAAACACATTCTCTCTCGTCGTGTTTCTGTCTCGTCCTTGTATAGTAAAATTGTTGGAAAAAGGATGAAACATGCACTTGCATACAATCGAGGGCTGTCTTCCTTTCATTATGGTTTCGCTCACTGTGTTTTTACCAGCGTGGTCTTGATTGCAAATGGAAACACCTATGTGATTGTGCTAATCCCAATCAGGGTTATGGTCAGTTTAAAAAGTGATGCTTATGTGTAGTTTGTTATGTTCGCTTCATATATTATATTGGAACATCACACATACTACCAATTGTTTTAGAAGGAAGTTATATCCACGGTGATAAGGTTCGGGTTTTATGTTTTGGTTGACTATTGTTTCATTGCAAGATCTTGTCGATTGATATGATGCAGACTGTGTATAATCAGGCATATCTTGAAGTCTGTTCGCGTTTGAAAAGAGACCTGTGTATAATTGGGTTGGATTGTTAATTGGTAAAAAATGGATGTTGATTGTTATCATGATGCATTATGGATCATCAGGGATAGATGTCGAGCATATTGCTGTGCATTTTTTTATATTTTTTTAAAGAAAAAAAAAAAGGAAGGGATCAACACTTTGTTTAACAAGACTGTTGAATGGAAAGGTTTTTTTTGTTGTTGTTTATAAGTAATGATTGCACAGACTGTTATGAATTGAGGAATTCTGAGAAATTTAATTATTGGAACAATGACAAGTTTGGTATACAATCGTGAAACAATGAATGTTGGTGCTTTTTGGATTGATTTTAATATAGGGTTATGCTTATTGATTATTTAATTTGTTTTATGAACAATACCCATTAAATTCCTTGTCTTCTCTCACTTTTTTCGCACATTAAGAATCCCCTCACAATCCCAGATTCACTTTGCATGCCCTGTTCTTAAAATTAAATTAAAATTAAATAGAAACTCAATGTTACAACAATTAAAAGATGCCACAGAGATTGGTCACAATTGATATGATTTTGTTTTTGTAACACAATTTATTGTTTAATGATTTGTTGAGCAGTAATCATGTTCTTACTCCCTTTCATTTTATCACTTTTCCACTCAATACAACCCCCTCAGATATCTGAGAACCCTTATTCACCCCCTGCTCATTGACAAGTATTCAATGAATTTTATGGATTGGATTGCATGGGTCTGATGTGATTACTGAGCCAAACTTTGTTTCATATTAAAGAGATGTCATGTATGGTTTGTTTAAGAAGCTAGTTGCTAATAAACGTTGCATACAAGATGAACTTCTTCAGTAGAGGAAGCCATGGACGAAATAACAAGGGTAGAGGGAATTGGAACAGAGAACGTAGAAGGCCAAAATTCTCGATACATTTTGATGTAGATCCACAAGAGTTAAACCAACTCTTCCAAGATGGATTTTTCAATTGGATTGGATAAGGGGTAGTCCAACCTAGGCTAGAAAGGCATCCCTTCCAAACCCAACATGTCCCTGGTATCCCTGTTCCCCCTCATGTTTCATTACAACATGAAGTCCCTGAGAATGACGGAAGGCAGGAGATTGTTCACTCAACAATCTCCCAACATCGTGGCTAGACCAAATTGTCTCTACCTGCTCCTCCTCCACCGGTTAACCCAAATGTCCAATTTTTCCCTACACATTCACCTGTACAGTCTTCCCACACAATCAAGAGACTCAAAACCAAAGCCCACCACACACATGATAAAGGAAAAGCTCCTGGTACCCCCTCATGTCCCTCAAGTGATTCAACCAAATCTGTTTCATCTCGCATGCACTTGAGAGATGACTGTTCTGATGTCATCAGTGAGATCAAGACTAAAGCCTCCACACAACCTAAGGCTAATTCAAAAAATTCAAAGGGAGACAACAACAACAAAGGGAAAATTTCCTCTCAAAGTGGCAAATATGGTTTTTGAGTATATTTTATTATTGATTGTTGAGAACAGTTGACTGCTGAAGTTTTTGGACAACGTACTATTTTTGGATATTTTGAATATTATATGTTTGGATATGGTTTAAAATATCATTGATATTTAATTTTAACATTATGAGAATGATGATGGGAGCCACAAGGAGGGATGTGTTTGATTGATTGACTAGTTATGTTTATTTTTGTTAAGAAACTAAAGGGAGTCATAAGGGGTCCCACCTACTAGTTATTATTTATTAAAGACCCTTATTATTATTATATTAATTCTTCCCCTAAAATAAAAGTTAGTTGAGTTTTAGTTAGCTTAACTAAAAGAGGTAGTTGAACGACCTCAACTAATTTGGAATGCTTAAAGGAAAAATGAGAAGGAAGAACAAGGGGGAGAATAGAAGGAGAAAGCATACTAAGGTCAG
>JASDQU010750300.1:29292-60296 GCA_032191745.1 Picea mariana
TTTTAATTTACAATTCTAATCTGATGGCTAACAATTGAAGATGTTGGCATATTCTTAGTTGTCCTCCCAAATCAATGAATGTGATTTACTCTTCATAACTTCTTTGTATTTTTGAATGCATCCGTTAACTTGTTTGCTTTTTAACATTTACCTAATCATATTAAGAAATTACTGTAGCACCATATAATTGCCATGTTTGGATTATTAACCAGCACTACTTCAACTTCCTCCTCAGCTCTCCGTGCGTCTCAGTTGTTCGCTGGTTTCATATTCGATGGTTGACCGACCCACCTATTGCATAAACATGGAGCGTTTCATTTTCGAGCTTGGATATCTTTCGGCATTCTCAACCGATACCTTTCAACATTCTTAACCGCGAGTTAACAACTGTGCTAGTTAATATATTGTGAGTAAGTATGTGGTGTGTCACATCTACTTCAAGGTGGGTGAGAAAATCTTTGGCACTAATCGCAACCACAACGAAAGACAAGATGCAAACATAGTGTAAGAATAATTGAGGTTTTGTACTTCACAATGACCATAGGAGTAACATTAAAAACTATTTCTCATGTTCCTAGATGGGTGTAAGCGCCTTCTTAGTTAATAATGACAACATACTTAGGACCAACGATAACGAGTGTTATTCTATTTAGTTGTATGGATAGGAGGAGGGATACCATAGCCTATAAGGTGTCGAGAAGTTTCAATGTTATGTTCAGACATTTAATTTCTGCATAGTTAGCAAAAGTACATTTTGATTATGAGATAGAGATTCTCTATGGGCCATCCTTCATGATAACTCCCTCCATAGCTAATGAGCAAAGTATATTTTAGTCGTTGAGCCCTAAAAATTGTCTATGGGCAATAATAAGTGATAAGTCTATTTCAATTTTGGAGGGTAAGTTGGGCAGAATTTGGATGTGACACGGAGCGTGGATTAAACCATATGCATTTACATGGAAGACTCTCGATAGAGAACTTATGACATTAATGTTTCGAATAAATATTCTGTATAAAGGGTGGGTTAATTTTGGAGTAATTTTTTTTTCTTAATTATTTTTTGGCAGGTTTTTTGACGGTTTGTTTTTAAATTTCTGGTCAATCCAGAACTTTGATCGATTTTCTGAGCATTTGTGTTGATTTAAAATTAGACAAAATCCTTGAAATAAGATTCTGAAATACAAAAAACTTTAATTTATGCAAAACTCAAAGTACCCCTAAAAATCTAACCTAATTCAAACCCATGAAAAGCATCCCGAATTAGCTTACTCCTTAAGCATAATGCTTTGAGTTTGAGCGACCAACGCTAAAGTATGAGTACTTTGGAGTAAATAAAGGTTGGTTATAAGATTGAACAAAATGTGTCTACTCCGCTGCGTTTCAGATAAGATTCGCTGGTACCCAACCTCGAGAATCGAGAACCCTAAGCCAAAGTTGTCATTGGAGAATCCGACAAGAAGGTCGCGTATTATTTAATATTCTGTTTTGTGTTTTGCTAAGCTTTAAAACTCTCTGGTAGAATCATAAATACCGTGACAGAGTGTACAGCAATACTTGAATATGGGTATTCCAAATCCAACAAACTCTATACACTCTGCGACCGCACTAATATCGTACTACCGAACATCAGATAAGATTCGGTAATACCTTGAAAAGCCTACGCCAAAGTCGCGACTCGCCAGTGGAGAAGCACAACGATTTATACAGTTGTTGATAGACACACCAAAGTCTCTGCGCTTGATGATTCGAAAAGGAAACCGGAGACAAGAAATAAAGAGAAGATTGTGCGAACATGTGGAGGATTCAAATTCCAATAGACACTGACACTGGATTTACCTTCATGCCCCTCAGTCATGAGTTGCTGTTTCTGCCGGCGCCATTTCCAAGCAGGAGATAGAAACTGGTATTACTGATAATACGTAACCACTACACTACTGTAAATAATTACAGTTCCATACATCCATTTCTTTCATTTTAGCCTCGTCGTTATTATTATTTTTCATGTTTAAAATTTTACGATGACAAAGATGATTTTTTAATTCCTTATCACATCAAATATTCTTCTTTTATTAATATTTTTAATATTATATATCAAATATTCTTCTTAAATTTAGTTTTAATAATGTTTTTAATATCATATGTATTGTGAAAAATATTTTTTTCCTTTATTCTTCAATGATTTAGTCAAGACTTGACATCATTAAGCTATCCTCTCTTGAGTTGTTGGTTATTTTGGTTAGAATTTGAAACAATTTTGGGGAGCCTCATGTCATCCATATTGATTTTGTGCAATAAAATTATATCTTGTAATCTAATACACATTTAAAAAATTTCCATATTTTTTAATTAACAATTGATCCACCTATATAAAAAATCACTCCATGATTTGTTTTTATATTCTTATATTTTCACAAAGACCATAAACACTTAAAATCATGTTTAAAAATTCTTTGATATATTAATCAAAAGGTTCAATATTTTCCATGGAATTATGGATCAAGGGTTTCAAAGATCGTGATTTTTTCATTTAGCAACAAGAAATTGGAAGAAGGTTGCAGAGTAGATCAAGAGGAAATCACATATCAAGGGTTCCAAGATGTCTTTTGTTTCAAGGACAGTTTCATTTGATCACTGGGTGAAAATATCTGAAATGAAGAACACAAGAGAGAATTCATTCGCTATTTGTTGAGGAAAGTTGTCATTTTCTCAAACCCTAGCTGTTGGATTAAAGAGGGTCGCCTCCACTGTAAGTTTTATTTAATCTGGTTGAATTGCATTGCAATTTTGAGGAGTTGTTTTTAGGGTCTTGGAGAAATAATATTGTTAGGGTTTGACATAAGTTTCATTTAAAATCATTGATTGAAAAATATTTAAAGAATTGGTTTAGTTGTGTGATGGTAAAAGTAATTGTGATTCTCCAAAATTTGAAGTTACTTTTCATAGCGATAATTACCTTGGTTTCATTTTGTAAAAGTAAAAATATTTTGTAAAAGTCAAAAAAAAGGACCCCTGATTAAAAAAAAAGGAAAAAGGAAGTTGGTTTAAAAAAAGGGGGTGAAGATGGTTTTGTAATTATTTCACTAAAAAACTATAGTTGACAAAGAAATTATGTGGAATTATGAATATGGATTTGTTGAGGCCTCCTATTTTCATTGGTAAAAAGTATTATTTTTGGGCCATTAAGATGAGAACTAGACTACATATAGATGATTTATGGGCCATTTTTATGAATGGGTTTGAAGAACCCCTAAATCAAGTAGCCTATATGGCCATGAAACAAGATCAAAGGGATCAAATTATAGTCAACAAGAAGGATGATGCAACAACATTGTCTCTCATTCAACAAGGCTTGGATGAGAGCATTCTTCCAAAAATTGCAGCAATAGCCAGATCTAAAGAATCTCAAGATATTATCATGATGCAATATAGTAAAAGGGGGAGCAACACCGATCATCATCAAGTTAAGTTACAAAAAATTACAGTTGTTGATAAAGTGACTATCATAACATAAGAAGTTTTTGAAGAAGTTGGTGGAAGAGCCAGACATTGAGACTACAATTGTTGTGGATAAATTTGTTGAATAAGTTGCAGAAGAAAAAGGTGATGTTGTACGAGATGTAGAGAAAGAGAATGGTGAAGAAATTGAAGTTGAAGAAGAAAATGAAACTGTGCTTGCAGTTGTAAAAAAATGTCATGAGAATTTAGTTGTAATGAATGTTGAGTTTGATTATGAGGTAGAATTAACATTTATTGAGGAATGGCTCGCAAATCCCCAGTATGATAAAGATGAAACTAGATATGGAAAATATGTAGTAGAAGAAAGAACAAAACAAATAAACAAAATCATGAGAGTTGTTGAAGATTTTACAACAGTGGAAGAGAAGATGGAAGAACGTGAAAATGTTGTTACAAAGTTTAACAGAGATGTTGAGTCAACAGTAGTTGAAGTACAAAAAGATGTAGAAGAAGAAACAGATGAAGAAAATAAAGAAGATGAGGAAATATTGAAGAAGAAGACTAGAGTAAAGAAAAATATGATGAAGAAGAAAAGGTAAGCAAAATATAAAGTTTGGAGAAAAAGAAAGAAAAATATTATAGAGCATAGGGCAAGTTGCACCAAAATGCAAATGTAAAGGATGTCAAACAAGTTTTCAAGTGATGTAATCTTAGCTGAGACTTGGACTAGCAGGAAATCATGATTTTGTAAGCCTATAGAAGTATTGTGAAAAGTAATGGTTAATGTTGTTAGCAGTCATAATTAAGGGGGAGTGTTGGAGTATAGTAATTACTCTAGCTAGTTCTAGAAGAATTTTTTTGACCAGGTATTCATGTATTAGTTAGTTGGGTGATTAGTTGATTTGGTATTTCTCCATTTATGGAAAGTTGTTATTCGGTTGTTACTATTTGACTGTATCAAACCTCTAGGTTAGTCAAATCTCTATTGTAGAGCATCTATTTATTAATGAGAAGGGTGAGCCATGCCCCATGAGTTTTCCAATGTTTTTTGTCATACCTATATCATCCTATAAGATTGACAACCACAACAACATATGTTCAAGATATATCATTACCCATAATATTATTGAAGTCAAAAGCTCTCTATGAATCATGGTGTGGGAGGAAGAAAAAAAAATTATACTTGAAGTGTTTGGCTCTGTTTCATACGTACATTTTTCCCAATAAGAAGAGGAAGAAGTTGGATGACAATAATTGTATTTTTTTCCAAGGAAAACATCTCCCAAAAAACTCTCCAAGTATTTCTCCATGATCCATGGATGGTAAACAGGGAAAACCATCAACCCTGATTATCAAGACTAACCTTGAGGGGATCAAAAGAGTTAATTTTATGACCTCCCTAACTTTTGGGGAGAGATCTCATCTCTATCTCAAGACCACTTAAGCTAACCCTCAAGGCTAGATGATAGTCATTAGCTATAGTGGTGATATTGGAGCTTATAGGTTATATGTGTTACTAAGGAAGAACATTATGAAAAGTAGGGATGTGATATTTAATGAAAATACAATGTTGTAGAGGACAGTAGAAGATGTGAGGATGGAAGATGTTGTAGAGAAACAAACTTAGATTTTTTATTTCAAGTTTGATAATGTTGGTGCTTGTGTATTTTTAAGAAACAACATGAATGTGGATATCTAACCCCTACATGATTTGTAGGTATAAGAACATGTTAATCGAGACGATTATTAGGGAGTGGGGGAGTGGTGTCCTAGACCATTGGACCCTAAGAATGTGGAGGGAATTATTCCCAAATGACTCGTTCTTAAAATATCAATGAGGGATTAGAGGTCATAAAAAATGTTTTAGATTCTATAATTACACTTTGATGTCAAGTGAGGAACATGAAGTCATGTAATGTAAATGCCAATAAATCTAATTTTCTGTAGTTGAAATGTTTATATTGCTTAAAACCATGAAAGTTTTATGTTTTGATTATGTATTTCTTGTGTACTTTTACGTTGATGTTTAACAATGAAAAACAACTTTTTCCTGCAAAATTTTTATTTCCATTCATAAAATGTTGAGAATAAATAATGTGTTATTGTTGTAATATTTATGTCCATTACTTATTCTTTTATTCCTATGTTAGGTGCCTCTTATTTTTTTACTGTGATAGTAAATGGTCCATTTTCTTTTTAGACATTCAATAAATAATAGTGATTTTACACTCTTATATTGAAAAGTAAGAATATGTTTTATGTCTTTAAAATAAAGATATAGTCTTTGGAAAATTAAAGCCACATTCATTTTCATAGTTAAAAGGTTTTAGATTTTATATTATATTTATATTTTTGGGTTAAGAGGTGCATTATACAATGCAATATGAAAGATATTGCAACATTCATCCCATTCTTAATACTTGTATGAATAAAAATAGAGAAAATAAAACTTAGTAATCTCTTTATCATGGTATTTACTTCTAGTATTAGTACTTGTTGATATGTTTTAACTCTTCTACCCACTTATGCTTTATCCTTTGTGGGTTCCCACTTATGAACCTCTTAGTAGTACAAATGCAAGGTCACAATACCCTTGTCAAAAGCCCCTTGCATCCGCACCCCACATCAAACCTAAGTCTACCATGTAGAGTTAGGATATGGAATCCACATAAAATAACCTCATCCCCATGACCCGCAAGCCCACATTCCTGCATACCTTCATTCCCACAACTCACATGTCACATTGTACTCTTGATGTCTTGATCCAGGTGGATATCGGTGGCCACCCACTTATTCCACTGGCTCGAAAAACAACTTTCCACTTTGGCATTTTTTTGGGTTCCAAACTTCCGGGGTTCTTTTGAGGCCCTAAACGACGTTTTTCGGGATTTGTGGCCTAGGTGATTTCCAATGGCATGAACCTCAACTAGTCAAAAATATTTCTTCTTAGTTATACCTTTCCAATGGGCTATTGTGCACCTAAAACAAAGATCATATGCAAAAGTTATGACCCTGAGAATTTGATGTACTAACTTACCCAAACGGGGCCCACATGAATTTTGGCGCTTCATCTCCTAGGGCTAGGTTTTTGGATGTCTAGTGTTTTTGAAATTTCTATTTATTGTAAAAAAGCCTTCATATCCTCATTGTAATCATCTTCGTGCGAATGAGCACAGTCGTCACATCTCTTCTTAGAGATAAGCCACCACCATTCTAGCAAGCTTGTTTTCCATTGCATTTTACAGTTTCAACTTAATTCCTTATTGAATAGAAAACCAGTTTGACTGTATCTGTGTTATTTTGTGTTAAGCATATTTTAATAATCTGTATTCATTTATTTCTTCTCATAAAATCCGGATCAGTGGTATCAGAGCGGTCTTCTCCTTGTCGTCTTTAATGCATGTCCCCAACGAGGTCAGGGTACAAAGAATTGGGTCTCGAGTTTGTTTCACTTAAGGAAAAATGCTCTCGCATGCCCAAACAACCTCTCATGGCAGGAGAAAATAAGGATGAAGGGACATGAGATCCTTTCAAAATGTTGCTTGAGGAAGCCCTCACGCAACAGAGGAACGAGATGATGGATAGTTTTGCACGAATCCTTTGGCGGCTACCAATAGGTGACACATCTTCCTCAAGCGGAGGCGCCGCCCCCTTCAAGGTACAAATCAACTTCAATATTCCTATATTTGAAGTTCATATAGACGCAGATGTTGTAGACAAGTGGTTGAATCTATTGGAAGGGCATTTTTGTGTCCATAACTTTTCAAATAGAGAAAATATTACTTTTGCGCTCCTAAAAGTCGTTCCCCGTGTCAAATATTGGTGGGAAACTTTATGTGAGAAAAAGGAAACAAAGGAACCCTCATTATTTATGGTCCCGATCACCTAGGAATCCTTCAGGGATGTTATTAAGGAACAATACTACCCTGTCGGAAGTTATGATGACTTGTATACCAAATGGGCCACACAGCGGCAAGAAAGAGACCAAGTAGTGTCAGAGTTCACAAATATCTTCCATACCTTGCGCACCAAGCTGGGTATCAAAGATTCATAGTGACATTTGGTGCTCAAGTATCGCGGTGCTCTACATAGATACATCTAGACCAAAATGGAATTTTTGGACATCTCGTCCTTGGGCGCAGCCTATCGATATGTCATCAAAATCTAGTAGAAGCTAAAACAAAAGACACGACAATTTGGGCCCGGGAACCCCTCACAGTAAAAGCCAGGAAAGGGGGGGTCCAAGCCATATAACAAAGGACAGAGAAAATATGGAAAGTATTAGGAAAACCAGTCCAAGCCATAAGCAAAGAAGGACACTGAAAAGACAAAGAAATGTATCAGGAAGTGTTGCGACTTCCATAAGAGCCCTTGAAATAACAATGTTGTTTGTCGCTCAAAGAAGTCGTTGGTGGCTGAAGTGAAAGAATCTGAATTAGATGCAGGCTCTTACTCTGAGTCTGAACCAAAAAAGGGAAGATACATCATTGACACAGAACCCAATGCCACCGTTGCTACAACCAATATCCATCCTGGTGAACCAGACGACTTAGAATAAGGAGAGTGCCTCTTCCATTCACATATGTGGGTAGAAGAAACCCCACTGCACTTCATCGTTGATAGCGATATCCAGAAGAACCTCATCTCAGCAGAGGTCGTCAAGCGATTGGCCTTGTCGACAATGCCACACCCATAACCCTTCACCATTGGATGGTTCTACCAAGGAAGCGATCTCTGTGTCGGCCAACAATATCGATTGTCGTACGACATCAATTCCTTCAAAGACAAGGTATTGTGTGATGTTTCTCCTCTCGAATTTTGTAATGTTTTTTTGGGCCAACCTTATTTATGGAAATGTCATGTTGTATATGAGTCTATGCCTCATAGTGTTATTATTACTTTGAACAAGAAATTGTATAGGATACACGAGGAAGTCCCTCCTAGTGTTGTTTCCTTGATCTCTACCAAGCAATGCAAGAAAGTCATATCTTGGACTGAGAAATTTGTCTTCTTCATTATTCACTCTCAGAGTGAGAGAAAGATCGCAGCCACATCCAGGGCCTCGAAGTCCGATCTCTCCACACAATAGAAGAAAGTGGATAAGGTCATGGAAGAATACTCATATATCTTCTCCTCTCATACCGGGGTACCTCTGCACTGCCAGGTCAAGCATCCCATTGATCTGACCCCAGGTGCACCACTACCCAATGGGCCAGTCTATCGCCACTCTCTGTTAGAAATGAGGAGATCAAGAGGTAGATACAAGAACTACTCCACAAGTGGAACATCCATCCCATCTCATCACCTTGTGGGAGCCCAATCGTGCTGGTGCAGAAGAAATATGAGACCCGACGACTCTGCATTGATTACCAGGCCTTGAATAAAATCACAGTCTGAAACTGGTACCTGATTCCCTGAATCAATGACCTCCTTGATCATCTCATGGGGGACAAATACTTCAGTATGATTGATGTGAATTCTGGCTACCACCAAGTCCCAATAGAATAGACATATGTATGGAAGACTGCTTTCAAGTCAAAATAAGGTCTTTTTGAATCATTGGTCATGCCCTTTGGTTTGAAAAATGCTCCAAAAACTTTTATGAGGATGATGGACGATATCCTATGACCTTTCACTAATAATTTTGTAATGGTGTATCTGGATGACATCCTCATATACAACAAGACTTGGGTGAAACACTTGCAGCATATTCAACATGTTATGCACACCCTGGGACAACATCAACTATATGCAAAATTGGAAAAATGATCCTTCGGCATGGACATGGTCCATTACTTAGGCTACATCGTTTATTAACATGGTGTGCATGTGGATCCAACCAAGATCCAGGTCATCCATGACTGACCATCCCCAACCACACTCATTGAACTTTGAAGCTTCTTGGGCCTTGCCAATTTCTATTGCAGGTTCATGTTGGGATTCTCTCATATCACATGGGCTCTTAGCCAAGTAACTAGAGGTGACAGTAAGGAAAAATTTGTGTGGGGCCTATCCCAACAACAAGCCTTCAATGACTTGAAGAAGCGTTTGTGCTCATCCACAGTACTTTCATTACCAAACCTGCAACATCCCTTTGAGATTGAGACCAATTATTCATACTATATTGTGGGCATCGTTCTCACTCAACACAACAACCCCATGTCATATCATAGTGAGACACTATCATATGTTGTCCATAAGTACCCTACTCCATTGTGTAATCTTACTGCCAGTGGAGACATTATATTCTTGGGAAGGAGACAGACATCCACACTGATCACAAGCCACTACAGTTCATGTAGACCCAAGGAAAATTGTAGAATGACCGCCATCATAATTGGTCAACATATTTACAACAGTTCCACCTCAACATTAAGTATAAAACAACAAGTACCAATTGAGTTGTTGATTGCCTCAACCAACCTCCAGTCGTGGCACTCACCACGGTACTAGACTCTTGTGGCCACGAGACCTTCGGATGGACCCACCTCTACTAGATAGACTCTGACTTCTCCACCACATACCAAATGTTGGGCATAAACTCAGTGGTCACTATTTTTATCTTTAGGATGAGTTGTTGTGTCGTCTGGGCCATCTCTACAGTCCATCAAGAGAGCGTGCGAAGCTGATTTGGGACTCTCACTATAGTTGGGTAGAAGGACACTTTGGCATCGAAAAGACAGTGGAAGTGATGCAAAAACATTTCTACTGGCTGAAACTTCGACAGGATGTCGACAAGTATATTAGGTCATGCACTGCCTGTGCTATTTCCAAATCGACCACTAAGAAATAAGGCATGTACACCCCTCTGCCTACTCCTAACAGGCCATGGGAATCCATCTCAATGGACTACATGTTGGGCCTCCCATCCACTAAGAGGGGAAATGACTATGTTTTTGTGGTTGTTGATCTCTTTTCCAAGATGGCCATTCTAGCCGCCTTCAAGAAGAACATCATAACAGAAGCCATTGGCAAGATCCTCTTTAAACGAGTATGGGTACATTTTGGGATCCCAAAAACCATTATCTCAGACTGTGACAGTTGGTTTCTCAACACATTTTGGTTGAGCCTCTGTTTACTGCTGGATACCAAGCTCACCAAATCCACTGCCTTCCACCCCCAAACAGATGGTCAAACTGAGGTCGCCAATCGGATGGTCATATATTTCCTACGCATGTACAATTCAAAACACCCCCACACATGGGATGAGAGTCTTCCCTATGTCCAACATAGCTACAACCGAGCCCTTCATAGATCAACTGAACACAACCCATTTCAGGTGGGGTTGGGATTCCAACCATTGGGCCCCATGGATGTTGCACTACCCCTGGCGACCACCTCGGCCGACTCGTACCCTGCTCCACTAGAAGCTGACAAAGCCACCCGATTCATTGATTAGATCTAGCATATCCACCAATAGGTTCAAGATATTCTACAAAAGTATAATCCCAAGTACAAGCAATGCCATGATCAACATCGGGTGCCACATAAGTTTTAGGTGGGAGACAAAGTTTGGTTTCACTTGCAAAAAGAATGCCTTATAGGGCCCCATCAAAATCTTTTCCCACTCTATTATGAGTTGTACACCATCACCAAGGTGGTGGGTGACAATTCCTTTGAGCTCAACATTCCCCCTTTCCTTGGCCTACACCGAGTCTTCAAAGTGGCTCTCCTTCGTCCATATTTCCCACTATTATTGGACACCTGATAGATAGCATAGAAGTTGACACAAACAGAGCTCAAACCTAAATGCATGCAACATGCATCCAGTGATCATATTGTGGACACACATATCAAGGGCACTCAACAACAAAGGATCCATATTTATTGAGTCGTCAAAGCAGGGAAACTCCTGCACCAAGGCAAGTGGCTCACGCGGGGCCAAATTCCACAGAAATTTCCTCATCTGATGGGGGAACTCAACACAATGGAGACAATTTCTTCCTAAGGATGGAGGATTGATCTAGGTGGATATTGGTGGTCACCCACCTATTCCACTGGCTCGAAAAACAACTTTCCACCTTGGCAGTTTTTCGGTAGTTTTTTAGGTTCCAAACTTTAGGGGTCATGTTGAGGTCCTAAACGACGTTTTTTGGGGATTTGGGGCCCAAGTGAAAGTCAAAGGAATTGAATTGCGCTAGTCAAAAATTGTTATTCTCAATTATACATTTCCAATGAGCTACTGTGCGCATAAAATGGAGATCGTATGCAAAAGTTACGACCCCAGGAAGTTGATGTACTAACTTACTCAAACGGGCCCCACATGACTTTTGGCGCTTCATCTCCTAGGGTTAGGTTTTTGTATGTCTAGGGTTTTTTACATTCATGTTTATTGTAAAAAATCCTCCATAGCCTCATTGTAATCATCTTATTGCGAATGAGCACAGTCGTCACATCTCTTCTCAGAGATAAGTCACCACCATTCCAGCGAGCTTGTTTTCCGCTACATTTAACAATTTCAACTTATTTCCTGATTGAATAGAAAACCAGTTTTACTGTATCTCTATTATTATGTGTTACACATGTTTTAATAATCTGTATTCATTTCTTTCTGCTCATAAAATCTAGATTATGTCTGCAGTCCATGCCATGTAATCGTATTCCTATCTTCCACGTGTGATACATTTAGTTTTCTCGACATAATACAACCATATATATCTCACAGATCCCACATGATAGAACGACTACAGTTAATTAATGAAGGTTAATTATCACACATTCCCCCTGATCATCATGTACACAAATAACAATTACCATTTAATGGGTGGCATGCACCAAGCGTATGAAGGGGGAAATTTGAACGATGAATTGACTCCTAATTTGTGATTAAGGGTACCTATCAGACATAGTCATGGTTATACATGTATTCTTCACACTTATCCAAGTGCATTGAAAGGGGGAAAAGATGGCGAACATGAAGAATAAAGAACCATTTTGTGGAGACACAATGAATTCATTGGCTCATGAATGTAGAGATTTATAGTGGTCTATAGCATATAAGTGGTATTATGAGTTGTCTCATGAATACAAGCTCAAGAAAAAATGCTAGACGTCATGAAAAATGAAATTTGGATTTCTTCCCGAGGCATTCGATTTTAGAGAACTAGTCACTTCGTGCACTAAGAGATTCGATTCAAAGAATAGACTAATTTAGGTTAAGAAAAGAATAAGAACACCTATCCCTTTAACACCAAATATGTTTAGAAGGATGTTACACCTCCCAACACTAGACAGAGTCCTAAAGATTCTAGAAGATGATTCATTTTTTTATGCCCAAGGTGGTGGCATGATCTTACTCAAGGAATTTTTAGTTCATCCCATGATCAGACCCTCGAACATCAACAAAATCAACACATGCATGTTGGATGAGACTTTTAAATAATTTACTTGGATTTTTGCATGAATAGTGGCTGAAGACTCAACATCATTATTGGTGCAATTATTTGCATAATATATTACCAAACATAAATTATCGACCAGGATTTGTAATCAGTAGAGTTGATGCACTATATGTGTCGATAACAGATAGGTTCCTATGTCTGTTTAGTATAGCTTAGATGAGAAAACCATCAATGGCAAAATACTTTGTTTTGGAATATCTAAATGCTTCACACAACTTCAAACCTAGAAGATAAATATCATAGTAAAACTCTCAAACAAACACTCAATTGAAAAGGCTCTTGCTTAGATGACACGTTTGTTCATTATAGCCTCATGAAATGGAGAAATGAACTTATATCTTGCTTCTTATAGCATTTACAACAGTAATCAACAATCCACTTTATTCACTCTTAGACAGAAATCCACCATAACTCTATTCACTCCAATCAAACCTTCCTTAGTCCAGAAAAAAAAACAACATGATCGAGAGACTTCATTATATGGAAAATGAATGTGAGAGATGAAGCCTTATGGTTCCTGTACCTACTAAGAACACCACAATTACAAACTCAAAATAATAATATTCGCTTGCTTAACAATTCCACACATCAAACTCTTGTCAATTAAACATTAATCTGTAGGAATGGAAACAAAACTATCTACTATGTTCAATGTTTAATCATCTACTCATACTGATTCAAAATCAAACATCTTTGTATTGAACTTAAAATGCATTTAAAATCATTTACAACACACAATTATTAAATGTTCACACTCACACAATCACACAAAAATCCAGAATTATAATTACAAATAAAATACAATGAATCTTACCTTGATTGGGTCGGTGGGCCCTTGCCATACCAGCAAGGAAGTTTAAGAAATACATACAGAGAATAAGACTTGAACATACACATAAAATCCATGAATTTCCACTTATATCATTACTTCAGAAGTAGGTGTACAATCAACAATCTTCAAAAATCAAACCTACAACATAACAATTCCTTCTTCAAGAACCAATCTTACAACATAATAATCCTCCCCTACTCAGACTTATGAGGTCTTATTTATACATAAAATACATGGAGGAATGGATGAAACCAAATCCCCAAACTAAGAAAACAATTTTTACAATTTTAGGATAAATCCCCAAAATCTGTTTTTTAACAATTTGGGTAGATTTGAGTTAAGGCTCCACCCATATCTCCCAAACCAATTCTAATTTTGAAAAAATGCCCGCGGTTTACTCAATTTTCCATATTCTAGACAAAACCCCTATATTATAATTTCTAGATATGATACCATATGCATGGAAAGCGAGGCACAAGTTGGCAGTTTGAGTTTTTTTGTTAATTTTGGCAGAATCATTCCCCCTAAGATGGAGGTCCACACGTGCGATATGGGTGAATTCTGACCCATGTGTCTGCATGAAGACATCATTCTAGACAAAACCCATGTGCTTTATTTTCTTCTAGAAACATTCAAAAATTTTGAATTATGTCTAGTTCCGGATTAACACAGGTTAGTATCGGAATAACACAGGCTGTTACTGGAATATCACAAGGAAGTACTAGATCAATGTTGTGAAGGTCTGTTGGTACTAGATCAATAATTCTTAAGAATCAAATGATTAGGATCATGCAAAATCAAACATTTAATCATTTTAACTCAACAAAACTAAACAAACCATGCTTTAATCATAAGTTACCTCTTATGCACGTGAACAAGGTCATCGAGTGTATTTATGGAGGAAACAGTCAATTAGATACACATGGAATAGGTAAAATAGGATCAAATAGAGAGTAATATAGGGCATTAGAAGTGTCAAAACTAAGACTCAACATTCCCCCATGCTTAAGTCATTGCATGTCCTCATGCAACAATGATCTTCATAATTTTCAAAGTTGTTGGTACTCCTCACTTGATCAAGCATTCTTGATGTTCCACCCTTCTTCAGCTCCTAAGTTCTTGTTATACAATATAAACTTCCTGGCCTATGCTTCACACTTATTACCCATGGAAAAGTGGTTATGACAGAAAAGTGGAGTCATGAGTAATAGATTAGATCTATTAATGATTTGGTGTTAAGCCTTATCCAATCTATTCTCGATCAAAATTAGGAGAAAGGGTTGGATGTGACTCTAATATGATTATAGGATAATGGCTAAGATTTTTCATAATTACTTTGACTAATAGGCCCCCCTGACTAGATTACCTTTAAAACAAAAGTGATATAAGCATAGTTTAGATATCATTTGAAGAGAGGAACACATAAAGGAATACATCCCAAGATAATTAAATCGTTTCTGATCCAAGTTTTTAGAGATGAAGCTCTTCTTTATTAGGTAAGGTGAATTACATATACCGAGGGTCCCACTTCTCATGCAAACCTATTTATTTTAAAATATAGAACTCTAAAGTGGATACTTGAAGGTTCTTAGGAACAACATTCGAGATATATAAAGGTCATCTCCTAGCCTTGATTCGATAAGGATTGCTTCAGAATGAGACCCAAGGGTTTTTGTTTAGTTTTAAGTGTGCCAATTTATGTTTTTCAACTCCCTTTACCTGACATATCCCTCTGCCAGTAGGCTTGTTCAGTACCCCAACAGGTTTACCTTAGTACCATATGTTAGCACAAATTCTGGTATGGGTCATTTTCTCTCCTAAGTTGAGCCCATGGCGCAAAAGGCGAAGAGGCAGGCTAAAAAAAACTAAAGGGAGATTATTTGCGGCCTGTGCTAGAAGTGCCCAAGCGCATATCTCAGAAAATATCATTGGGGTTCAAAGTCAAGTGAGCGGGCGAAGATCTGTTGTCAATGGCCAGGATTCGTCGAGGAAGCAGATCGATGATCAGCGGGAATTTGTGATCAGCAAAGTTGCGCGAGGATTAGTGCCGAGGACATCACCTATATCGCAGAAGTGATCGGGGCCGTTCATTTTAGCAGACACAAGTGGCATGTGATCGAGCTTCATCGTGTTTCGGTTACCAGGGCTTCGAAGAGCAAAGGAGAAGAACTCTCGATGGGCGATTTCTCGAAAGAATCTTGTTTGTTGATCATGGAGTAGTATCAGTCATCCATCAAGGATGACTCTCGACACATGAAGCTAAGGAGCGGGAAAATCTGACCAGCCAGGATCTGCGTGTCTAGATCTATGGCCAGGGTTCCATTTTGGACCCCCTTTGCCTATCTACCTTTAATAGGGGGGGGGTCCAGAAATGGTGGCTTAAATCGGGTCCCCCCTTTTGTCAAATCCATGATTTTCCTCCATCGTCCACCTTCTGCCATGTGTCTTCCACTCAGTGCCATCTTGGCCCATCTCTTTCCCCTTTCCTCGCTCCCACCTGTCACCTCCTGCCAGGTGTTCCTCCCTGCATTTTTCCCTCTGTTTCCACTTCCCCCATGTCATACTCCTCCTCCACCTTACCTCTCTCACCCACCTATACCCCGCGCTCCATGCCACTTCCACCTATTTCATATCCATACCCCATGGCATTTCTCATCTGGTGTCGCAGCACCACCTCATCCTCCTCGCCAGGGTCTTGTCCACATCCGTCTACTGGGTCTCCTTGTAGCAGTCCAGCAAAGGAGCACCAAACAAAGAAAGGCTACCATGTTGTTCAAGTGCAGAGTTGACTGAGGATGTTCCCAATCCCAAGGAAGCAATTATTGAGGTGGTTGGTGGTGGTTAGACATCATCTCCACCATAAATGGAAAGCCCAGAAAAGGACCTAAGACAGGTCAATTCTTCAGTGGGGTGCCAAGATTTCAACTGCATTTGACATAAGTGCACAACCGTCCAAAGAATGCAGGTGAAATTTGCTAGTAAACATGCAGACGTAATGTTTTTTAATGATAAGTCTCGGTTTTGCTGTTGTTATTGGCTTTGGGTATATGTAGGCAATTTTGCCATTTTGTAAAGGATCGATGGTAGAGCGAAGCTCCCGACTGTAAATATTTTAAAAAGCCTCTGGTTATCTAGTTATACAATGATATTTTGAGATTTCTTGTTTAATGGCAACCAACCTCCTCCTTTCCTTGTTCCTCTGAATCTGAAAGCCCAAGTATGGATGATCCAGTCGGGTGTTGCTGTAACTATATGATGCATGTTTGATTGTATTAGTTCTGCAACATTTGATGTTTACTTTGAAGTTTCTCTGGTCTGAGAGGATCTCATATATGAGGCTTTTCCCTTCCTTTCCCTCCACTTACTCACCACTATGCAAATTTACTGGCTTAAGTTAAATCAAGACCTCACATGTCCTTGTTGTTCCAACCTAGTTTTTTGAGTGAGCAATATTGTTTTGGGTTTACTTCCATTCGATCACCCCCTTTATAAACAAATCGTGACATAAACTGATGGGCCTCAGGCTTACTCTTGCTGCAATCCAGGAGTGACTTCTGATGCTAACATTTCTAGCGCCGTTGTCGGGGACGAAGTTGAAAATTTTCCCTAGGATTGAACAACATCGAGCCTTTGATTCTGAAGGTGCATCAGGCATCAGAGCCCTACGAGATTGCTACTGTGCACCTGGCGACTCCATTGTGACAACTCCACTATGACGATCCTGCTATCTTAGTTGTGGCTTCCAGAGGTAGACACACGCGGTCCCATCCACAACTGCCCCTAGCTACACCTGAATTTGATCCTGAGGTGATTTTCAGAAAAGGAAAGGCCTATGAAGGAGAAACTTCCACCGCGGAACCAGGTAATCTGCCATCTCCTTTTGTAGGAACTCCATTTTCTTCTTCTCAGCTTCCTAGCAGACCTTTTTCTGAAGTTTCACGTTTCCTAAATTTTGGGAGTGTTCCTGCTGATTTTTCCCCTCCTGGTCTGGGATTGGAGGGAGAAATCCTTGTCACTTCCCTCTCCCCTGAAGCTGTACCTTGGAGTAGACCCAGGAACACAAAATATTTCCCCACTCCTAGCTTTACCACTCCTCCTCTTGTTACTGTTGCTGCTACTGCACAGAGAGAAGCATTTGTTGACTCAAGCCCTTTAGCCTTCTCTCTAAATCCCCCATTGCTTCCCCTTCCACCTGGAAGCTCATTTCCAGTATCCCCTATTCAAGCTCCTTCTCCTCTGAGTTCTCCTCCATCTAATATTCCTATGGCAAGAGAAAATCCCCCCATGACTAGAATGGAGGCTAAAATAGCTTCTAGGTATGCTCCCCTTGTGTTACCTCAGCCTCTCAATGCTCTTCCAACAGATGGCTACCTTAAGCAGTTGCCCAAGTTTACAGGCGAAGGAGACATAGCTGCAGAAGAACACCTTGAAGCCTTTTACAGTTTTACAGATGATCATGTTATCATGCATGAAGATGTATGGATGAGGATTTTCATCCATAGCCTTGAAGGCGAGGCTAGAAATTGGTTTAGGGCCCTGCCTCTTGGATATATTGATGGGATTGAGGCTTTGGATAATGCCTTTTTGAGACAGTGGGGAGACAAAAAAGACTTCATGTATTACATGACAGAGTTCGGGTCTTTGAAGAGAAAGGAAGGAGAGTTTTTCTCTGACTTCTCCAAGAGATTCAATAAAATGTACAATAAGATCCCCGCTGAAATAAAGCCCTCGGAAGCCTCTGCTAAAATCACTTATGCTAGTGCTTTTGATCCCGATTTCTGCCTTCTGTTGAGGGAAAGGAAAGCAACTACTCTGGCTCACATGCAGGATGCAATCGTGGAAGTAGAATCTAACATATTAGTTGCTGACCGACTCAGAAATAAGGCTGATAGAGACATATCCAGGAGGAGACTTGAAGCCTCCCCATCCAATTCCTCTCCCCTTCCCCTTCAGATGGACGAGGTAACTAATGTGCTAAAGTCACTTTCAGCTAGAATGGAAAGGTGGGAGTTGGAAGGGAAGCCCATGTACATAAATCCCCAAAATACTGATAACATAGGCTTCAGGAGGCCCAACAACAATGTGCCACAAGATTTTCCAAGGGAACAAAGGAGCAAAGACAGAGATGAGCAGAGGATTCAAACCCCTCTCCAAAATAACCTAGTTGCTCATGATGAAGGAGAGGAGATATATGAGCTCAAATCTGAAATTCATTATATTGAAGACACCTTCCCTTTTCCCCATTTGACTCAATCTATATATGAAGAATCCCTTATGAACAGTCAAGTCAATGAGTTGGGTAAACGGGAAAAGGCCAACAACACTCCTAATAGGTATCATCTCGGGTCAAAGAAGAAAGAAGGGAATTTTGATAGCCATGATCAGCCTCTCATAGCAGAAAATCCGGCTAAACCTGCAACAATCACTACTAAAGAAAATAAAACTCAGAATACTTCACCAACAGCCAAAGAACCTATCTCTGAGGTAAAGGAAGCTCCTGAGCCTCTTTCCTCCTTTGGTTTTGAGCATGAAATTCAAAAGATTAGAATTCCTATACCCCTCTCAGAAGTAGTTAAAAATGAAGATTTCAAAAGGTCCATCTCCAAGCTGCTACAATCTAAGTCCCCCCAGCCTTCTACAGACTCAGTAAATCTCCAAGATGAAAAGACAACAGTCGTCCTAGGTCCCATGCTAGAAGACAGAGATGATTCATCCCCTCCCTTATACACATCCCTGAACATACATGATAAAGTTCTGCATAATTGCCTCATGGATTCAGGAGCTTCCCACAACCTTATGCCCAAAATAGTCATGGAAGAATTGGGACTGGAAGTGACAAAGACTTATCACAAATTGAACTCTTTTGATTCAAGGAGGGTGCAATGCCTTGGAGTCATTAAAGACTTGGTGGTCTCTTTATTTTAGTTTCCAATGAAGTGTGTGGTCATGGACATTGTAATAGCTGATGTTCCCCCCAACTTCGGCATGTTGTTATCAAGGTATTGGATTAAAAAACTTGGAGGAACATTACAGATGGATCTCACATATGCCACCATTCCAGTCTTTGGAGGGTAACACAGAAGGTTGTACAAAGAAGCTCAGCTGGCTTACATTGTTAGTGATGAAGCAGACCCCACCAATCATCCTATCTTTGCACTTGACACCGATTAGGGGTCTAGTTTATTGCAGATCACTGAGACTCTTGAAGCCCCTTTTCAAATAAAAAAGAAACCCATATTTAATCATGAGATACCTCCTCCAACCACCTCTATTTGGAAAATGTTCTTCAACGGAGCTTCTTCTAGTGAAGGCGTTGGCACTAGAGTGGTTCTTGTGTCCCCTTGGCAGGAAACCATATCCCTGTCATACAAGCTAGAATTTGAAGCTACCAACAATGTGGCAGAATATGAAGCTATTGTTTTGGGTATGAGGGATGCAAAAGAAATGGGAATTGAGGAGGTAGCAGTGTTCAGAGATGCTGAGTTGATAACCCAGCAAGTCAAGAATGCTTATCGGGCTAAGCATCATCGGCTCAGGAGTTACAGAAATGAGGTGTGGGACCTGATTGATAATTTCTTCTTGGCTTTCAACATTTCTTTTATTCCAAGAGAGGAAAATACTTTGGCTGATTCCTTAGCTGTCTCAGCTAGTCTGTTCAGAATCCCTCTGCCGCCTAAGATCAAATATGGGGTCGAGATAAGATATAGGCCATATATTCTGGACAATATTAAGCATTGGAAGGTATTTGAAGACGATCTTGAGATCGAAAAATTTCTTCAATCCATCGATGAATTTTCTGCATTACACATTGATCAGGATCCTGATCTCGAAAGTCACCCTCACCCTCAGGTATTTTTAAATAAAATTGCTAATCACCATATTATTCATTTGCCTAGCAATCACATTCCAAAGGGACTAGTCCCTTTAGAAAGATTGTTCGATGGGAATGATGTGGTAGTAAAGGGTAGGGTTTCAAATGGAGATGATGATACAACGGAGTGCAATATCGACACATAGGAGGAGCCTAAGTTTGTCAAGTTATCAAGCAATTTGACCCAAGAACAAAGGGCTGAATATACTGAATTATTAAGGGAATTTGTTGATGTGTTTGCATGGACCTATGAAGACCTCAATACATATGACACATTTGTCATTGAACACAAGATCCCACTGAAGGAAGAGGCTAAGCCATTCGGGCAAAAGCTAAGAAAGATAAATCTCATGTTGTTTCCTGTCATGGAGAGAGAAGTGAAGAAGTTGTTAGATTCCCAAATCATTGTCCCCTTGAGATATTTCGAGTGGGTGGCCAATTTGGTTCCCATGAGGAAGAAAAGTGGATAAATCAAGCTCTGTGTCGATTTTAGGAACCTGAAGAGGAGCTCAAGGAAAGACAACTATCCCTTGCCCAACATGGAACACATATTACAGAGGGTAACTAGTGCATCTAGGATATCCATGATTGATGGTTTTTCTAGCTATAATCAGATATCAGTCATGCCTGAGGATAGAGAAAAAACAACCTTCACCACTGCTTGGGGAACATTCATGTATGCCAAAATGCCTTTTGGATTAATGAATGCAGGAGCAACATTTCAACGAGCCATGGGCATAGCCTTCAACAGGGAGAAAGATCAATTTGTGGTGATCTATCTAGATGACATCATAGTCTTCTCCAGGTCTGATAAAGAGCACCGTAGTCACTTGAGGAAATTTTTTTTGAAGTGTCGGAGATTTGGCCTTTCCTTAAATCCCAAGAAATATTTGTTTTCTATGAAGGAGGGGAAGCTGTTAGGCCATATAGTATCAACAGAGGGAGTGAGAATTGATCCCAGCAGGGTAGAGGCAATTCATACCCTGTCACTTCCTAGGTCTAGAAAGGAAGTTCAGGATTTTTTAGGGAAGATTAACTTTCTGAGGAGGTTCATCTCAAATCTTGCTGAGTTGGTGAAACACATCACAACCATGCTCAGAAAGGGAAACGAAGTAAAATGGACTGATGAACCCAGGGAATCATTTGTCCAAATAAAAAAGGCATTTACTGAGGCACCTGTGCTGATCAGTTCTAATTATTCCAAGGATTTCCTAATTTTTTCTTTTTCTTCTTTTGATACGGTAGCAGTGGTCTTATTGTAGAAAAATGAGGAAGGGCGAGAGAAACCCATTTACTTTTTCAATAAGGCATTAAGAGATGCAAAAATCAGGTACGAGATCATGAAGAGGCAAGCCTATGCCTTGGTGAAATCTCTCAAAGCTTTCAGAGTCTATGTCTTGCACTCAAGAGTGACTGCATACGTTCCTTCAGCCTCTGTGAAGGACATCCTTATACAGCCTGACATAGATGGGAGGAGAGGTAAATGGATTGATTGCCAAGATCCTTGAGTTTGACCTGGAGAGAAAGCCCACCAAGTTGGTTACAGGGCAGGGTTTAGCCAAGTTGCTGGCTAAATCCAATTACAAGGCCTTGGGGTTAGCTTCATCAATGCTTGCTCAGAAAATCAGCAAGCTGAGTCACCTAGCAAAAGCTCTCAGGGTGTCTTACCACTAGCAGAATGCAACTGGTACAAACACATTTTGTACTTTCTGCAAGAATTAAAGCTTCTTGATGGGATGGGAAAAAGAAAGGCAAGAGATTTAAAGCTCAAGGCGCTCAGATATTGCCTTATTGACCAAGCCTTGTACTGGAGAGATCCTCTAGAGGTGTTTCTGAGGTGTCTAAACCCACATGAAGCCCAGAAAGTTATGTTTGATTTCCATAGTGGCCTTTGTGGAGGTCATCATTTCTAGAAGACCACAGCTCATAAAATTCTCAGGGTTGGGTAATATTAGCCCACCTTATTCACTGATGTCTGCAAAGAAGTCAGAGCTTGCATCAAATGCCAAAGGTTCTCAGGGAAGCAGCAGCTCAAATCTCTGCCATTAAATCCTGTAGTAGTTTCAACACCCTTTCAACAGTGGGGGTTGGACTTCATTGGAGAAATTCATCCTCCTTCAAGTGTCCATCATAGATGGATCCTGACTGCAACAGATTATTTCACCAAGTGGATAGAAGCTGCTCCCACCAGGAATGCTTCACACAAAGTAATTATCAGCTTCTTGGAGGATATCATAGCCAGATTTGGCTGTCCCAACAGAATTGTCACTAATAATGTTGCTTCTTTCAAGTCTGAGCCTCTGGTTAATTTCTGTGAGCAGTTTGAGATTTCACTAATTCACTCCACTCCCTATTATCCTCAAGGAAATGGACTGGTAGAATCTTCCAATAAAAGCCTAATAAATCTCATTAAAAGATTATTGGAAGATAATAAGAGGGCCTGGGATTCAAAGCTCAAATTCACTCTATGGGCCGATCGAGTGACAACAAAGAAGTTCCTGGGCACCTCACCTTTTCAACTTGTTTATGGGATAGAGGCTATGTTTCCTACTCAGCTCGCTTTACCGGTAGCGAAATTCTTTCAAGATCATGAAGGAGAGCCAGACCATATGGTTATAAGAATTCATCAAGTGGTGGAACTACAACAGATCAGGGAGCAGGTGATGGAAATAGCTCATAGTCATCAGTAGAAGATCAAGTAGGCCTTTGGCAAGGAGGTCAGAAAGGAGGAATTCAAGCTGGGAGATTTGGTGCTTAAGTGGGATGCACCCAGGAATGATAGGGGCAAACACAACAAGTTCAATGCCCTCTGGATCGGGCCCTTCAAAATATCTGAAGTATTCTTAAATAACACATACAGGTTGCAGGATTTGGAGGGTGAAGAATTTTTTAACGACCCAGTAAATGGGCATTTCCTGAAGAAATGTTTTGTTTGAGCCTTAGACGGCTCCTCTGTTTTTTGTAAATATTTTTTTTCTGTTTATTTTCATCTTAATAAATGACTCCATATCCCAACAACAAGGCACTGAAACTACAAAAGGAGTTCTTAGAGCATCATAGGGACAACTCTATCCCCCATGGAGCCTAATGTTAGCACAAATTCTGGTATGGGTCGTTTTCTCTCCTAAGTCGAGCCCATGGCACAAAAGGTGAAGAGGCGGGCTAAAAACCCACTAAAGGGTGATTATTCATGGCCTGTGCTAGAAGTGCCCAAGCACATATCTTAGAAAATCTTGTTTGAGGTTCAAAGTCAAGCGAGCGGGTGAAGATTTGTTGTCAACGACCAGGATTCGTCGAGGAAGCAGATCGACGATCAACGAGAATTTGCGATCAAAAAAGTTGAGCGAGGATTAGCACTGAGGACATCACCTATATCACAGAAGTGATCGGGGCAGTCCATTTCAGCAGACACAGGTGGCATGCGATCGAGCTTCATCGCGTTTTGGTTACTAGGACTTCAAAGAGCAAAGGAGCAGAACTCCCGATAGGCGATTTCCTGAAAGAATTTGGTCTGTTGATCATGGAGCAGTCTCAGCCGTCCATCAGGGATGAATATTGGCACATGAATCTAAGGAGTGGGCAAATCTGAGCGGCCAGGATCTGCATGTCCATATCTATGGCTAGGGTTCCATTCCGGACCCCCTTTTCCTATCTACCTTTAATAGGGGGGGGGGGTCCAGAATCGACAGCTTAAAATGGGTCCCCCCTTTTGTCAAATCTTTGATTTTCCTCCATCGTCCACCTTCCGCCATGTGTCTTCCACTCAGTGCCATCCTGGCCCATCTCTTTCCCCTTTCCTCGCTCCCACCTGTCACCTCCTGCCAGGTGTTCCTCCCTGCATTTTTCCCTCGGTTTCCACTTCCCCCATGTCATACTCCTCCTCCACCTTACCTCTCTCACCCACCTATACCCTGTGCTCCATGCCACTTCCACCTGTGTCCTATCCATACCCCATGGAATTTCTCATCTGGTGTCGCAACACCACCTCATCCTCCTCGCCAAGGTCTCATCCACGTCTGTCTACTAGGTCTCCTTGTAGCAGTCCAACAAAGGAGTAGCAACCAAAGAAAGGTTGCCATGTTGTCTGAGTGGAGAGTTGACTGGGACTGTTCCCAATCCCAAGGAAGCAGTTATTGAGGTGGTTGGTGGTGGTGAGACATCATCTCCACCATAAATGGAAAGCCCAGAAAAGGACCCGAGACAGGTCAATTATTCAGCGGGGTGCTAGGAGTCTGATTGCATCTTACATAAGTGCACGACCATCTAGAGACTGCAGGTGTAGTCTTCTAGTAAACATGTAGACGTAATGTTTTTTAATGATAAGTCTCAGTTTTGCTACTATTATTGGCTTTGGGTATATGTAGGCAATTTTGCCATTTTGTAAAGGATCGATGGTAGAGCGAAGCTCCCGACTGTAAATATTTAATAAAGCCTTTGGTTCTCTGGTTATACAATGATATTTTCAGATTTCTTGTTTAATGGCCACCAGCCTCCTCTTTTCCTTGTTCCTCTAAATCTGAAATCCTGGGTATGGATGATCCAGTCGGGTGTTGCTGTAACTATATGATGCATGTTTGATTGTATTAGTTCTGCAACATTTGAGGTTTACTTTGAAGTTTTTCTAGTCTGAGAGGATCTCATATTGGAGACTTTTCCCCTTCTTTTCCCTCCACTTACTCAACACTTTTCAAATTTACTGGATTAAGTTAAATCAAGACCTCACATGTCCTTGTTGTTCCAACCTAGTTTTCTGATTGAGTGATATTGTTCTGGGTTTACTTCCATTTGATCACCCCCTTTATAAACAAATCGTGGCATAAACTGATGGGCCTCAGGCTTACTCCTGCTGCAATCCAGGAGTGACTTTTGACGCTAACACCATACAAGCATGGACCCGCTGCTAGCTGGCCTATTTAGTACCCCGACGGGTTTGCTTGTACTTCCTGATACTTCCTTTTTATTATATTACTCAAAAGATTTAGAATAATGTATACTGTTCATTGAGAATTTTAGACTATAAGGAAGGTAGGTGGTACGAGAGTGTTTTAGATTTATTAGGCACATAATTAATTGTTTGCAATTATCCCAAGGGTGACATCATCCACATTCAACTTAAATATCAGTTATTCAATGTATAATGGAACATCTCTGATAATGACTAAGAGGTCCCTCTAGTTAATCCTATTAGGGTTCTCATGAAAGTTCATTGGGGTTTGCAAGGGAGGTCCACCAAATGAGGTTTTCATCAATACCTCCCAAGAAAAACTTGGATAAAAACTTGTTTGAATCAACTAGGTTGACATAATGGTGTTACCACTTTTCAATAGATATTTCAATTAGCAATCACTTTTTCAAATTGATGAGGTAATAAGACAAGTGCACCCATTATCATATAGAGCTAAATGTGAAAATATTTTCTTAAAGGATAGCAAGGATGATTCCTTTAGGGTTGAGTGTAGAAATGTTGGAGGAAGATGCACATGAGAGTAATAAAAATTCAACACCAGACTTACATGATCCTTGATAGAAAGAACATGAAGATATTATCCCATACCTCCAATTAACTAAAGTGAAAACGATGATAAGCACAGGGAAAAGATCATATCACCTTGGCATCAGTACCAGATAAGTAATGGTATTAGAACAGATAGTAATGGAACAGGATGGTACCAGAACATAATTTTGTAGTACCGGAATAGAATAGGGGGCAGAAACAAAGTGACATGATGGATGATTTTTTCTCATTCATGACGACAACCATTTCACGAAGGAATTCAATGATAATATATGAGGAGATGTATACGATGTCTTGCAAAATTTCATGGTAGGGAGCGTGCAATAATTGAGAGTAACCATATGTTTACTGCATAATTAATATAATTTATTTAGTAAAATGAAAATGTTGAATTTGTATGTCCTAGTACTTAAATCGAGCATAAAAACTTGAATATATGATTAGAGCTACCAACACCTTATTACTAGTACCGGATGGACGTAGGGTTGTGCTTTAGTACCGGAATAGCGCAGAGTTGTGGCTCAGTATTAGAATAGTGTAGAGTTGTGGTTCAGTACCAGAATAGCTTAGACCTCCTCCTTTGGTACCAGATGAGCACGCAGGCGACCATCAGTACTGGAGGAGCACAATACCGGATGAGCACAAGAATGTTGTTCAATACCGGATGAACACAGACTTTCTCCTTTGGTACCAGATGAGCACAGAGATGACCATTAGTACCGGAATAACACAGAGGAAAACATTGTTTGAAGTACCAGATGAATGCAATTCTGCAGTACTGGAATAGAATGGTATCGAAATTATGGAAGTGACTATCAAATCCCAAAACTGAATTTGTTGATTTGGCCTTGCTGACAGAAGTTGCAAAATAATATCAAGGTTTCATCAACCACTCCCCCATGCCTAAGGTTTTTCGTGGCCTCATGCAAACAATGTGAGATGCTAAAAAGGTTGCTCAGAGAGTTGCAAACATTTTCTAAAAACAAACCAATAGAGCTAATTAAAATTGGATTTTTATTCATGCTTAAAAACAAAAAATTTAGGGAAAATGTCAAAAGTTGAATTATTAGCTATGAATAAAATAGTTTGGACTTAACATTGAGTTTCAGATGCTATTAAAAAGATCACTTAATTAATCATCCTTGTGAAATAGCAGTCTTAAAATAGATAGGTAAAGATAAAGCACGAATGCATCATTTTTAACAACTTAAGGAAAAAGAAGAATTTTGAAGAAATAGGTCATGAATCACTCCCTTAAGTGTTATATTTTGTTGACAAGGATGCCTTCTCCACTTTTGAAACCCTTCCAGTATTATGTGTGCATTCAGAGGATGAAGAGATTTTCTTCTCATAAGATTCCAAACAAAATTATCATAACTTTTAGAAACAAATCTACTATAGGAAAAACAGATTGCTTTGTTAAGTTTTGACATTCCCATTTATGAAAAGTATGAAAGATAGGTTGAATTGTACTTATGTGCAACATTTATTTATTTATTTACTATCCTACTCTAATTAAACAAAAGAAAATGGCCTTCAAGTACAAGAATACTTCCAATGAAGCCATGTGCGTAACAGGGTTAGAAATATATCAATACTTAGGTTTAAAACATAAATTTGGATGCATACCAGAGTATGAAGGACCATATTCTTTGATGATGAGCTCAAGCAATAAATAAAAGAGTGGTGTGACCTAATAACTAATTGAAACCATATTTCAATAGGATCACTATATTCTTGTTTCTCTTCTTTGTTTAGGTCACATTGAATGCCTTCCTCTACCATGCTATGCAGATTATCCTCTTCAAGATGGTTTGTCTTTGGATTACATATAGGATCTGTGGAGAGGCATGCTAAGGAATCCTCAATATCAGGTTCCACTAGTTTCTCTCCATTAAATTCTACCCATGATTATTTATTCCCCTCAACAAATTGATAAGAGGAATCCAATGAGACTTCTAAATCTTCCTATGGAGAGACAACTAAATTCTTGACAGCTGTCAAGATATGCTCTTCTTGAGAAGCGGATATCCCAGTTGCTACTAGAATGTGAGAAAGTTCTTGGAGGAACATTCTTCAAGCTCTTGATCATCCTTGAATTACTCTAGCTGGTTGATGATCCATGTCTTGCAACACAACTTAGTACTCGGGGGTTCTTACAGCACCCCAAAAATGATTTATCATCAAAGATTTGAATATTAAAACTAAGAAATTAAAACTATTTGCAAAAATAGAACACACCAAACTTGAACTCCTTGCGTTATTGGGACCCTGTTGTCACCAGGTCATTGGTTCACACAAGTTAGCTCATCATAAATAAAACTAAATTTGCATAAAAGAAGGAAAAGACACACTTGCATTAAAAGAAGAGGAAAACCTAACTTTGGAGAAACCCCACCAAAGTGGATGTGTAGGCTCTTCCCACACGTCTTACCGTCTTCTCTCCACCCTTAGGTAATCCATAAAACCAATACAAAACCATTAAAACAATCTAATTTAAATAATACCTATTATCGTTTACAACTACCGAACAAGGACGCCAAAATGTTGGTGCAATTATTTGCATAATATATTGCCAAACATAAATTATCGACCGGGATTCGTAATCAATAGAGTTGATGCACTATATGTGTCGATAACAGATAGGTTTCTATGTCTGTTTAGTATATCTTATATGATAAAACCATCAATAACAAAATACTCTGTTTTGGAATATCTAAATGCTTCACACAATTTCAAACCTAGAAGATAAATCTCATAGTAAAACTCTCAAACAAACACTCAATTGAAAATGCTCTTTCTTAGATGACAAGTCTATTCATTATAGGCTCATGAAATGGAGAGATGAACTTAGATCTTTCTTCTTATAGCATTTACAACAGTGATCAACAATCCACTTTATTCACTCTTAGACAAAAATCCACCATAACTCTATTCACTCCAATCAAACCTTCCTTAGTACAGAAAAAAAAAACAACATGAAGGTGAGAGATGAAGTCTTATGGTTCTTGTACCTACTAAGAACACCACAATTACAAACTCAAAATAATAACATTCTCTTGGTTAACAATTCCACACATCAAACTCTTATCAATTAAACATTAATCTGTAGGAATGGAAACAAAACTATATACTATGTTCAATGTTTAATCATATACTCATACTGATTCAAAATCAAACATCTCTGTACTGAACTTAAAATGCATTTAAAATGATTTACAACACACAATTATTAAATGTTCACACTCACACATTCACACAAAAATCCAGAATTATAATTACAAATAAAATACAATGAAGCTTACCTTGATTGGGTCAGTAGGCCCTTGCCATACCAACAAGGAATCTTAAGAAATACTTACAGAGAATAAGACTTGAACATACTTGTGAAATCCATGAATTTTCACTTATATCATTACTTGAGAAGTAGGTGTACAATCAACAATCTTCAAAAATCAAACCTACAACATGGCCTCAACAATCCATGTATAAGTCAAAAATCATTTTAACTCAACAAAACTAAACAAACCATGCTTTAATCATAAGTTACCTCTTATGCACGTGAACAAGATCATCGAGTGTATTTAAGGAGGAAATAGTCAATTAGATACACATGGCATAGGTAAAATAGGCTCAGATAGAGGGTAATATAGGGAATTAGAAGTGTCAAAACTGAGACTCAACAATCATACGTTCCTAGGTATGTCCTATATGTCCTTTATTACTCAATAGATATGGGCACCATTTTTTACTAGGCTCAATTAATATTGAACAAGATGTCCCATCAATTATCTAATTTCATTCAGACTAAGAGGTTCTCCATGACCTCTTGTTTTGTCCTCTCTCTTATCTACTGTAATACATTTTAGAGCATTCCCCTAAAGGACAATGCCAATTTTTAGGAAGACCCTGTTCAATTATGGTATCCAACACTTTGTAAGTGTGAGGCCCCATTTTTTTTTACCAAATCCAGAATTCTTTTGTCAAGGATTGCAAAAGGATGTTCATAGGAACTGAGCTGAACAGTGTCAAAGAAGTGACCATGGAGTTTATCAAGGGGAATGGAGTGTGCATATTTAAAGAGTAGCTCACATACATAAGGTTCTTTGGTTTCAAAGGGAAACCATTGCTTCTCCCCTAATTTGAGTGTGACATATTTTTGGCATATGATTTGTGAAGATGGTACATGACGTGGTCCTTATTCTTTGACAAGAAGAGGAAGCAACAATTTATTCCCATGCCATTTAAAATTTTCAGGATTACAGTCAAAATTTCGTCAAGTCTCATCGAGATGGTAGGGTTCCACGAAAATTTTGCACGCTTCCACTAGTTTCATATTTTTTTTAAACAGGGTGGGATTTTCGTCGTTATTGCCATGAAATTTCATCGCAATATCAATGAAAATCTTAATTTAACCTAGTCGGGATTTTCGTCGCTATAGCGACAAACTTTCGTGGCAATAGTGACGAAAATTTTGTCTATCTCATTGGTCGGTGTTAACGACTAGTTGACTATTTTATCTATATATACGTGACTTTAAGAGACTTTGCGACACAATTGCTATAGTTGCGACACTGTTCTTGGCTTTTGTTTGAGCTGTTTATTTTTTCCGTCACCCACCGGTTGAACAAATCCAATTCTTGATCTACATAGCTTGGATTTTGAACTTGCAAGGTTAGTATGTTATTTTTTATTGATGTACTCATTTAACTTGTAATTTTTTTTTCAAATGTCCAAATTGCATTTAGCTTATTTTTTTCTTGATAATATGTTTATATAGTATGTGTAGTTATACCATATTTCATGTCTTTGGTTTTTGGATATAGTTAGTATATTCTATGGAAAAGGGTATGTGGATTCCATAATATTCTAGGTTTATGGAATCCACATACCCTTTTCCCTTCAATTGTAGCTATAATCTCTCTCTCT
>JASDQU010750302.1:1995-17864 GCA_032191745.1 Picea mariana
TGCTTCTTCAAATTTACAACAACGTGTATAAATATATGTCCATGAATAGAGTCACGTATTTTTGTCTAAAAAGGTGTGAATTTACATTAAAATTAATAATTATTACATTGATTATTTAATTAATAATCAATGGCATTGTAATATACACAAGGTATATTACAAAAATGAATGGGAGTGGAAAATGGTCTTTGTGTGTTTCTCTATTTAGTTCTTGATAATCCACACAAATCATCCATTTACCATTCTTGTTTGGTACCATGAATAGAGGGGAGACCCATTGGTTGTCAGAAATTGGATAGATAAAGTTGGTTGTGAGCAATTTCTATAGCTCTTCCTTAACTATTTCATTTAGTTATGTATGTATCCAACGTTGGGGCTGGAATATGGTTCTAAATCCTTATTTAATGTATATATGGTGTGTGCATAAGTCAGGATGGATTCCCTTCATGTCAAAGTAATCCTAGGTGAAGGCATGTCAAAGTAATCCTTAGTGAAGGCATCAGTCCTTGATTGATGTTCAAGGTTTTCGCAGGGTTGATTTCTATAGTTTTTATGGTGCACCCTTGATATTTTTCAGGTGGGGGATCATGTTATATAGGTGAGATGCTTGTTGAGGAAAGAGAAACATATATTTATGGGTGCATGAGATGCTCAAGAACTTGTGATTTAGTTGAGGAAGAAGAAGAGGCTATGAAATCATTGATTTCATCATCCTCTGTTATCTCTCTGATAGCTAAGTACTTATCTATAGAAAGGATTTGGTGAGCTTCTCCTTCCTCATCATTATATTCTCCATTGTCCCAGAGTGGTGTTTCAAAATCTATGCTAAGTTTCACAGGAGGATATAGGGTTAATTTTTTTGTATAGTTACCATGGGAAATGGTCATGTTTCCTGACCTACAACCAATGTAAGCATCAGCAGTGGCCAGCCAAGGCCTTCCCAATATTAAAGGACACCCCGCTAGATAGGTTTTGGGTTATAGGTTCATAAATTTAGTGGGTTATTCCCATGAATCTATGGAGATCACTATGTCTTCTAAGATTCCCTCTAATTAAATAGTTGATATGTCATCAAATTGGATTATAGTTGGGGTTTCCCTAAGGCACGTGAGTCCTTAGGCTTGCATGGTTTCATGCATCATAACATTAATGGTAGCACCAAGGTTGATTAATGTGTTTCTAATGAGTGTATTATTAATATGCACATTAAATACCAGGCTTCCAAGATTAGAGAATTTGGTTGTGAGAATTCCCCCCATCATTAGCTCTAACAATTTACCCATAACATGGACAGTTTGGGGATCCTTTCTTTTTCTACCGGGTTTTCTTAAACAAAGTTCTTGTACCACTTTCAAGTAGATAGGCACATATTTGATGGAGGAATAGTGGTATTTTAACACACACGTTCTTGAGTTCCCCTAAGAAGTCGAACTCAGGGTGAGTAAGAGGTTTTTATAGGTTTAATTCTTCTAGATAGGGTGGGTTTTGAATTTCAGGGTGGGCATGATCGGATTTCAAAGGTTCATGAGAATGTTCGTGTTCTTATTGTTTATTTATAACATCCTCATTTAAGTCTTCAATATGAATAGGAGGTTGGTCCTTGGTTAGTATCTTCCAAAATCGAAGATGGATATCATGGAAGTCCAAGGAAGAGATTGAATAGGTAGGGTAGGTGGAAAGTCTGGTAGATTTTGTTGGTTGGGATGACATCCCATTATTAGGGTTAGGGATGGGTTGTGTAGGTAATTATGGTTGAGGAGGGGATAATGTGGATGCTTGCATCGGTGGAGGGGGAAGAAGTTGCATGGTTTGTTGTGTCATGGCATGTCGAGAGCCTCCTAAAGTGGGGTTCCTCCACCCTTATTTCCATAACTAGTTTGGAGGAGGAGCCACATATTGTTGTGTTCGCATGAAAAATGGTTGAGAAGCATACTGCATGGAAAGGTTAGTCTAATATAAAATAAATTACAAAGATCAATCTTGAACCATACCTTGAGGTCTAAGTTTCCATGGTTACTTCTGAGAGACAAAGCATAACTACTCCAGTTCCTCAACTTTATGATAAATAGCTTTTAATATTGGTAGGGATGGTGATCCGAATTTAGGGGTAGAACGAACTGATTAATAGATTGAATAAAATAAACATAGAGATATGAATAACAACATAGATATCCAACGAACAATAGCTTCTATTGAATAAATGAAATAGGCTGAAACTATAAAACTGCAGAACTAAAAGACTTGCTCGAATGGTGGTAGTTATCTCTAAGAAGAGATGTGGCTGCTATGCACATCCGTCTAATAAAATTGATTACAATGAGGCTCCAGAGGCCTTTTTGATATTACTCATGAATGAAAAAACCCTAGACATCCAAAAACCTAACCCTAGGAGATGAAATGTCAAACGTTATGTGGGTCCCTATGGGTAAGTTGGTACCTCAACTTATTGGGGTCGTAAATTTTGCATATGACCTTCGTTTTAGGTGCGTGATAGCCCGTTGGAAAGGTATTTTAGAGAGCTACACATGACACCATCAAAATTTGACTCTGTCTATAGTTTGAATTTGGCGAGAGAATAAAACAATTTTAGGGCCCAAAAACGGCCCTGGAAGTACAGCAACATGTGTTGACATGAAAACATACAAAATAAGCTAGTTGGATTAGGTGTGAGGCCACCAGTATCCACCTGGAAGATGTGTTGGGCTTCAGACAGCCCCAAAAGTGTAGAACCCACAATAACAAAGAAGTACAAAAGAACATGTTGAACTAAAAATTGTCAAGAGGAGCCAGTTGGAATAGATGGGTGGCCAGCAATATCCACATGGATCAGTCCTCCCCCCTTAGGAAGAAATGGTCTCCATTGCATTGAGTTCCCCCATCAGGTGATGAAACTTCTGCCGAATTTGGCCCCGAGTGAGGCACTTTCCTTGTTGTAGGAGCTTCCCTTCCTTGACAACTCGATAAAGTTGGATCCTCTAATGGTGAGTGCCCTTGACCTGTGTGTCCACTATTTGATCAGTGGATGCTTGTGCCATGCAATCAGGGTTGATCTATATTGGTGTCAATTGTTCGACGATCTCTGAGGTGTCCAATAATGGTGTAATATATGGTCGAAGGAGGTCCACACTGAACACTGGGTGCAAGCCAAGGAAGGGTGGAATGTTGAGCTCAAAATTATTGCTACCCACATCCTTGGTGATAGTCTAAGGCCCATAGCGAAGTGGGTGGAGATTTCGATGGGGCTCTATAAGAATATCCTTCTACAAATGTAACCAAACTTTGTCTCCAACCTGAAACTGGTTTGGTACCCTGTGTTGATCATGGCATTGCTTGTACTTAGCATTGGATTTCTGCAAAATCTCATGGACCTGTTGGCGGATGTGATGAATCCACTCAATGAATCTGGTAGCTTTGTCGGTCTCATAATGAACATGGGAAGATTCTATATATGTGGTGGAAAGAGGTAATGCAACATCAATGGGACCCAAGGGTTGGAATCCCAACCCCACCTTAAATGGGCTATGGTCGGTGGAGCTATCGAGAGCCCTATTGTAACTGTGTTGAACATAGGAGAGACTCTCATCCCATGTACGTGGATGCTTAGAGTTGTATTTGCACAGGATTTTTGCAATCATGTGATTGACAACCTCTGTTTAGCCATCTGTTTGGGGGTGGAAAGCAGTGGATTTAGTGAGCTTGGTGTCCAAGAGTGACTAAATACTCGACCAAAATGTGTTAAGGAACTTATTGTCCCGGTCAGAGATGATGTTCTTTGGTATCCCAAAATGGACCCACACTTGTTCGAAGAAGATCTTGGCAGTATATGTCGTTGTGATATTCTTCTTGCAGGTTGTGAGGATGGCCATCCTCGAAAACCGATCAGTTACCACAAATACACAATCATTTCCTTGTTTGTTGGATAGAAGGCCAGACATGTAATCCATTGAGATGGATTCCCAAGGATTCTTGGGAGTATGAAGAGGGGTGTATAAGCCTTGCTTCTTAATGGTTGGCTTGGCAATGGAACAAGCAGTGAAAGATCTGATATACTTTTTGACGTCCTGTCAAAGTTTTGGCCAATAAAAATGTTTTTGTAGAATGACCACAATTTTCTCCACACCAAAATGTATGGCCATCTAACTGTAGTGGGATTCCAAAATAAACTTTGCACACTCGCTTGCAGGAACACAAAGATGTCCCAGATGGAATAGCAGTCCATCCTGAATGTGAAAATTGGTGACATTTGTGCCTGTACCCAAGAGATGATAGGTGGTGGTGAAGTCTGGATATTGCTAATAAAGTTGGGGCCAATCAGATGCCTCATGTCCACAGGAATGGAGCACAGTGGTGAGTGCAGCCACGAGAGTTCAACTGAGGTAGTCAGTGACACAATTTGATCTCCTTGTCTTATACTTGATGTTGAGATGGAACTGTTGCAGGTAGGTGGACCACTTCTGATGGTGGTCGTTTTGCAATTTCCCTTGTGTCTGTATGAACTGCAGAGGCTTGTGATCACTGTGGATGATTGTCTCCTTTCTTAGAATGTAATGTTTCCATTGACGACAGGCTTGTACAATGGAATACATTTCCTTGTCATAGGTGGGGTATTTCCAAATAATATCTGAGAGTGTATCACTATGGTATGCCACCGAATGACCATGCTGAGTGAGAATTGTGCCTACATCATAGTCATATGCATCAGTCTCAATCTCGAATGGTTGTTGCATATCGGGAAAGGAGAGTACTGGAGTTGAGCACAAGCGATGCTTCAGATTATTAAATGCTCATTTTTTTCTAGGGATAATTTTAAGGATGGAAATTTATATTAGAATGTAGAAACTTGGACTAATCTTACTAATCCTTAATATGCAAAATGTAGAATGTTTGGCGATACTTTTGTAAAAATATTCAAATTTCTAAGGATTTAATATAGTTTCTATAAAATTTTGGCAATTTTAAGGTAAAATAATTTTATTCTATAGAATTTGGGCAAATCGTTTTTAGAAAAATGGAAATTGGCGAATCTTTTTTTATGGAAAAAACATGGAAAATTAGCCCATTTGGGAAATTTATCCCCTAAAATCATCTATGTTTTTTCCCTTCCCCCACACGAAATTTTCCATGCCACCTCCCTTGGTCACTTGACTGAGGGACCATGCAATATGGGAGAATCCCAACATGAATCGTCTGTAGAAGTTGGCCAGTCCCAAGAAGCTCTGAAGCTCGGTTAGTGTGGTCGGGGTTGGCCAGTCACAGATGACTTGGATCTTATCTGGATCAACATGTACCCCATGCTCATCAACAATTTATCCCAAGTATTGGACCATGTTCATTCCAAAGGAGCATTTTTTCCAAGTTGGCATATATCTTGTGTTGTCGTAGAGTGCTCAAAACCTGTTGAATATGTCGCATGTGCTCCTCCCAAGTTTTGTTGAAGATGAGGATGTAATCCAAATATACCACCACAAAAGAGTTGGTGAAGGATCTCAATACATCATCCATCAACCTCATGAAATTGGTTGGTGCATTTTTTAAGCCAAAGTGCATGACCAACCATTTGAAGAGACATTATTTAGATTTGAAATTTTTCTTCCATACATCAGTTGGTTCGATGGGAACCTAGTGGTAGCCATACTTTAGTTCTATATTATTGAAGAACTTTACCCCCTTGTGTTGTTCAAGAATTCCATAAATCCTGGGAATTAGGTATCGGTTCCTAACGGTGATTTTGTTTAATGCTCTGTAATCAATGCAAATTCATCAGGTCCCATCATTCTTCTACACCAGTAAAATCAGGCTTATGCGAGGGGAGGATTTGGGTCTGATGTGCCCCTTTTGAATAAGTTGTTGGATCTGATGCCTGATTTCGTCATTTTCCATCATCAAGCGACGATATATTGTTCCATGAGGCAGAGGTGCATTGGGGGTCAAGTCAATTGGATGCTTGACTTGGAAGTGTGTCGATACCCCAGTGGGTGAGTAGAAGATGTCTATGTACTCTTCCATGATCTCGTCCACTTGCTTCTACTATAAAGACAGGCTCTATGTAGAGGCCAAGGATGTGGCAGTGACCTTCTGCTTACTATGAGCATGGATCACAAAGAATATGAACTTCTGAGTCTATGAAATGACCTTACTACATTTCTTAGTAGAGATTAAAGAAATAGCACTACCTCTACTATCATGTACAATTGTCTACCCAAAGTAATAATAACATTGTGGGGTCTAGACTCATACACAGCATGACACTTCCACAAATATGGTTGTCCTAAAATAACATCACAAACTTCAAGGGGATAAATATCACGCAATACCTTGTCTTTGAAAGTATTTATGTCGTAGGGTAGACGACATTGTTGGTTGACACGGAGATCTCTTCCTTGGCGATGTCAATCGATGGTGTAGGGTTGCAGGTGCGGTGTCATTGGAAGGTCCAATCGCTTGACGACCTCTATTGAGATCGAGTTCTTATGACTCCCGCTATCGACAATGAAATGAAGTCGAGCCCCCTTTACCCACAACTGTGAGTGAAAAGGGTGCTCCCCTTCCTCTGGTTCTTCTAGTTCGCTTGGCTGGACTTTGGTGGTAGCGACAGTGGCACTAGGTTTAGCATTGATAATCTTCCCTCCTTCTGAATTTGATTCGAAGTCAGAATCAGCCTCAAACTTGGACGCCTTCAGCTCAAACACAAGTAACTGCTTGGAGGGGCATTCTTCGGTGTTGTGCCAAGGATTTTTATGGTATTCACACCATTTTCCTATTTTCTTCTTCATCTTTTTATTTCCTTTCTTGTGTTGCAGCTTAGACTGGTTGTCCTAAGAGTGGCCATATTTTCTCCGTCCCTTTCCGTTTGGGTTGGAGCCACCTTTTCTCTGCTTCTGCTATGATGGTTTTGCAGATCCAAACTCTCGCCTCTTCTGCTTAAATTTCTGCTCGATCTTGATGGCATATCTATAAGTCGTACCCAATGAGGCGATGTCCAGAAACTACATTTATGTTTGAATGTATCTATGCAAACAGCCATGGTATTTGAGCACCATATTTCTCTCAAAGTCTTCGATACCCAATTTGGTGTGCAAGGTATGAAAAATATTGGTGAAATCTGGTACTATCTGGTCCCTTTATTGATGCAGGGTGGTCCATCAAGTGTATTGGTCCTCATAGCTTCCAATGGGGTAGTATTTTTCTTTAATGGCATCCTGGAAGGAATCCTATGTGGGGGAAACCACAAATATTGCAGATTCCTCTATGGCCCTTTTCTCAAAGTTAGTATCCCACCAGTCATTAACATGGGGGATGGCCTTGAGTGAAAAAGTAATATTTTCCCTATCCGAAAAATTGTGTACCGCAAAATACCCTTCGAGCAGATTCAACCATTTATCTACAGCATATGCATCTGTCATTCCTTCAAATAACGGAATATAAAAATTTGCATGTACCTTGAAGGGGGTTGCATGGCCACTTGATGATGATGCTTCTCCTGTGGGCAGTCGTCGAAGGATTTGCACAAAGTTTTCCATCATTTCATTCCTTTTTCGTATGATGGATTCCTCGAGAAACATTTTAAAAGGATCTCATGCTCCATCATCTTTCTTTTCATCCCCCATGGGTTGTTGTCGAGATCAATGCAGTCGATATTACAATGGATCAATTGGTTCGAGTCCCAACTTCTTGTACCCAGATCTTGTCGGGGACATGCACGAAGAAAAATAAATGAAGAGCAGACCACTTTGATACCACTGATCCTAATTTAGGAGTGGAACAAACTGATTAATAGATTAAATACAATAAACATAGAGATATGAATAACAACACAAATATCCAATAAACAATATCTTCTATTGAATAAATGAAATAGGCTAAAAATGTAAAACTGCAGAACTGAAACACTTTCTCGAATGGTGGTAGCTATCTCTAAGAAGATATATGGCTGCTACACACATCCGTCTGAGCAAAATGATTACAATGAGGCTCTAGAGGCCTTTTTCATATTACTCATGAATGCCAAAACCCTAGACATCCAAAAACCTAACCTTAGGATATGAAACGCCAAAAGGTATGTGGGCTCCTATGGGTAAGTTGGCACCTCAACTTCCAAGGGTTGTAACTTTTGCATACGACCTTCATTTTAGGCGCGTGATAGCCTATTGGAAAGGTCTTTCAGAGAGCTACACATTACGTCGTCAAAATCTGACTACGTCTACAGTTTGACTGTGGTGAGCCAAAAAAACAATGTTTAGGGACCTAAAACGGCACTGGAAGTACAACAAGATGTGTTGACATGAAAACATACAAAATAAGCCAATTGGATTAGGTGGGAGACCACCAGTATCCACTAGGAATATGTGTAGGGCTTTAGACAGCCCTGAAAGTGTAGAACCCACAATTACAAAGAAGTACAGAAGAATGTGTTGAACTAAAAATTGTCAAGAGGAGCCAGTTGGAATAGGTGGGTGGGCACCAATATCCACCTAGATCAGATGGAAAGTTTCAAGTGGAATGGTCTTCACTACATATTCCACAAACCTCAATTTGGTCTAATGGGCACTCCTTCCATGGGTGTTTTGTTCTACATTTTGGGAAAAAGATAGCCAAAGCTCATTCTATCTTTTCCTTCTTCTTCTTCTTCTTCATTTGTAGTGTATCCAATTAGGAGCTCAAGGAACTAAGTATATTAGTTTTGAAGTCCTCTAACATGTTCTCGATCTCTACTCTTGTGACTCTACATCCAACAGTATTACCAGCCCTTGTTAATATGTCTCTTGGTCATTTTCATGTTTTTGAAGTAACTCTAGAATATTTGTGACAAAGTTCTAAGATGACATCATAATCTAGTTGGGAGACATATCGTCCACTCATCAAGTTGAGAATTTCAATGCAATCATCTTGGATCCCTCTCAGGAATAAGACACGTCATGTTTTGGGGGCCAAATCTCTTTGTATTTCCCTCTGTAAATTATAGTTGAATACTTCGACGTAATCGTCAAGGATCTCATATTCATGTTGTGTCATTTTGAATACTTCCTCCCTCCTTTATTTATCTTTACAATAATATTGGTACTTTTCTAAGAATTTATGTGTCAATTGGTCCCATGTACGAATGTTGTGCCTACCAAGGTCCATGAACCAATGTAATGCAACGTTCTTGAGTGTGGTAGGGAAAAGGTTTAATTTATGGGCATCTGACACTTAATCATAACTTCTGCAAATTACGTTGAATTCAAAGAAAAAGGTATTGGGGTCTTATTTGGATAGACCATGAAAATTTAGTAAGGTTGAATGAGGGATATTCTTCATTTTGGTCTCTTCATTGGATCCTCTAATTGGGCATCTAAAGGTAGAGGTATTTACTTTGATATTTTTGTGTGTCATCTCCTTATGAGGGTTTTCCTCTATTTCTGATTGTTATTTAGTAAATATGAACTCTTCATAGTGTTTATGTTCATCGATCAGCTCCTCTAAAGGAGGAACCTCTGTGTGCATAGAACCTTGTATAGTTTCCTATTCTTGAGTGGAGGTATTAGGTCTCTTCTTGGAAAGAAAACTTATTGTAGGTGACAGATAGTTTGGATAATTAAGATTATCTTGATTAGTGTGACAAAGGTATTACAACTTATGTGTCGAGATGCAGAAAACTTCAAACTATAGGAATCAAATCACATTGTGCTTGTGAAAAAAAGGGAATAAACCATTTCGATATATAAATCACACAATGGTTAAATACAAATCTAGAGGTTGTGATGCACAATTGCAACAATAGGATTTGTAGCAACAAGGGTTACAGCAACCCGAATCTCCGCAAGGGGAATATTAGAATTACAGCAAAATTAAATAGAGGAATTGTTGGAAATAAATGAAAATATGGAAAAGACACTACAGTGATTCACTCACAAACTAGAAGATGACACTCTGCAATGTTAGTATTGAGTTATAGCAAGATGTTAAATAGGAATAGTTGGAAATAAATAAAATTAAAGATATAAATAATTCTACAACTACTTCTACAAAGTATAAAAGATACAAACATTACCAAACTAAGGAGGGGGGCCTACATCCTTAGACGAGGTATTGGTATAAGAGTGCAGTAGGATGCTTAAATACTCAAATTAATGCATTCCACACTTCGAACAAGAACATGAAATTTATATTAAATTTCAAAAAATAAAGTACGTGACTTTTGTTTTCTATTCTTCGTTCTCTATATATCTTCCTCCTCTAATGGAGGACAAATTATACATCTATTTAATTCATTATTTTGTTCATTAGATCAAGGAATGGCCTTGAGAATATTGGTTGTTCCTCAATTTGTTACAACAAAAAATCTAGAATATATACGACTGACCCAACTGACTAAACAAGAAACTAATTTTTTGTTGTTCTTTATCTTTATCCTTCTTTGTTGGTCAATGGCTTGATCCCTTTAATGTTTTTTTCGGGTATGTCGATCATTTTTCCATCCTACTCAGTCGATCCAGTTGTTTTCATGAAGTTTGAAGACTTCCAAGCTATCCAACTGTTGCATTATGGCCATTCCTTGATCGCATGCTAGAGGTGTTGTAGCAACACAGGTGTTGCAGCAACACAGGTGTTGTAGCACTTGCACAAGAGTTGTTGTTGAAACGCAAAATGTGTTGCAACAACATGAAGTTTTACAGTCCATGCACAACATGTGTTGTAGCAACACAGAATGTGTTATAGCACTCATGCAAGATGTGTTGTAGAAACATAGAAGGTGTCGCAGCAACACAAAGTCTTGCATCATATGTCCAGGCGGTGTTACAACAACTAATCCCAATGCCTCAAGAGTACATATAATCCTGTGTAAAGTGTTATCTGTACATTTCACTAGTTAGCATGAAAAAGAATTAGATTATATCCTAAATATGTAAGAATGATCATTGAAATGACATAGTTATACCTTGGTCAAAAATTACATGTCAGTGAACAGGGTAAGTGATGTAAAGGTGTGAAAGTGGGAAACATGTGATCAAAAAGATTATAGGGAGGTGTAAAAAGGATGCCATTTTGGACACCCATTAGTGAGATAGGTCACAGTGTGTTAATCATCAAATACTATTTTTCCTTAAACATAATTTAATAATGGCTCTAAATCAACCAGTCAATCAAGCACACCAAGGGAAAATGAGAGGAATCAAGGAAAACAGGGATGAATAACATAAAATTCCCTTTTTGTTGTTTTCACATTACTTAAACTGTAAATATTTCGTATATTGTCACTGATCTTGTTGAAAATGGGAAAGTGAAATGTAAAATTAATTATAATGATAAGGAATAATGAAAAGAGGCCTTGTAATTAATGAAAAATGAAAAAGATCCTCTACAAGGAGAACACCTTCTAGCAGAGGTTTTTAGTGTTACAAAATTTGGAAAAAATTTCAAAAAACCCTCTGCTACAACATCCTCTATTGGTTGCAGAGGTTTCAACGAATGTTCCATACAAATAAAAAAAATTGGGCAGGTGGAGGTTGTAGCAAATATTTTTTCTTTATTTTTTTGTGTTAGTGATTTTATTGTCAAAATGCACATGTGCGTCATTAAACAAAATGCCACAAGGTGTACCAAAAAATAAAATGCACCGGAACAACCTTACATAAAATGCCCCAAAACTCCCATAAAACCAAAAAAGCATCGGTGCGCCATTACATAAATTATCGACGCGTATATAAAAGATAACCGCACCAAACACCGTTACATGAAAATTTATTGGTTCGTACATAAGACGAAAATGCACTAATTCTCCATTACATTACGACCCTAGTGCTTACATATGAAATAAATGCACTAGGATGGTTATAGTTAATATGCCCTGGAATCGCATTTTGTTTTATGCAACTTTGATGCACTTGTATTTTATGTCTGTTCTGGTGTTTTTATAATTTGTTAAGAACCAAATATCAAAATAGCATAAAAACCTCATAATAAGACTCAATGCCTTGACAAAGAGAGAATTTCAAATAATAAGCCTCTTCAAGGAGGAAAACTCCTTATACACCACATAAATTTACAAATACAAGATGATTCCAAATGAAAAGGTCTCCTTGGTATATATAGTAGACTAGGAGGTACAATTACAACTAATGGACCCAAGTCAGCATAAATCAAATAGAAATACTAATGTAATATGCCCCAATTAAGGGGTAATGTGCCACTATTTAGATCTTAACATGCCCCTCCCCTTCAGACAAGTGTTGTCTGCAACGCTTGAGTAATTTTGGATGCTTCTGTATAATAGACTCATCTTCCCAAGTGGAATCTTTATCAGGTAGTTTCTTCCACTTAATGAGATACTCTGAAATGGATTTATTCATCAACTGGTGAATTCTTGTGTCAGTGATAGCTTCAAGCTCCAATTTGATTTTTCCTTCCTCATCAAGTTCTATAAATATAGTTTGAATTGGTATATTGTCACCTATAACCTTCTTTAAGCATGAAACATGGAAAACTTGTTGTACTCGCGAAAATGCGGGCAACTCCAATTTGTATGCCATAGTACCAATATTTTGCAACACCTTATAAGGGCCATAGTACTTTGGTGATAATTTATTGTCCTTATTAGCTTGCTTGAGGGGCATCTGTTTGTATGGTTGTAGTCTTAAAAATACCCAATCCCATACTTCAAAACTTCTTTCACTATGATGTTGATTTGCTTGTTGTTTCATGTGATTTTGTGTCATGGTCAAGTTGTCCTTTAAGAGTTGAAGAACTTGTTTTTTATGCTCGATGTGATCTTCCACTACTTGAACCTTATATTTTTATTTTAGAGAAGAAGTGATGGATGGTCGGTGATATCCATAGAGTGCCATAAATGGTGTCATTTTTGTTGTAGTATGAAAGGAAGTGTTATACCACCATTCTGCCAAGGGTAACCACTTGAACCATTGTTCTTGTTTATCATATACAAAGCAACGAAGGTATCCTTCTAGGGATATGGTTATAATACACCTTTGAAGCACCAAACCATATCCTTTAGGATTCCACCAAATTTGATTTCTAATGTTGCAAATTAATTTACAAATTTGACGAACTTTTTAAATCATCCCACAAGATGTTAGAACAATCATTTAAGCATAATGATAGAGGGCCAATTTTCCTTCTTAGGGTTTTATATTAAAAATTAAGCACTAAACCTTATTCAATATCTCTAGAAAGTAAGAAATAACATTAACCATTCACTAGACGATAAATAAATATTTTTGTATAGTTTTGGTTTTTTACATTTTTTTGGATTTTTTACATTTAATAAAACAAGAAAATCATTTTTATTTTATGATTTTTGTGGTTGGTTGTTGGGAGTTAGACTTAGTCCCTTGTCTCCACTTAGGGATTTATGGGTTCAAGAAGTATTCCCCTCTAAGAATTGGTTATCCAAGGCTTATGGATTAGAATGAGACACTAGAACCTTGGGGGAAAATAGTCTCATGTCTAATCAAAATGAGTCATGAAAACCAAGGCCCTACAAGAAGGGTTTCCTCAAGGGAAAATACTTCACTAATAGGATCAACTATAAATTGAATAAAATTATTAAAACCCTTTCCAAGGAACCAAAATGAAAATCAAAGCAATTGAATAAGTACTTACCCAAGTTAACAAGAGAAGAAGGAAGGAACAAACTCTAGAACATCTCCTCTCCAAGTGGTTATGTAACTCCTCAAATGGATCAATCTTGCTAGCTTTTCACAAGTCTTGAAAGTTCACAATAATATATTTGATGAACCAATAAAGGGATAGCTCCAAGAATTGACACAAAAACTCCAAGAAATATTTTCTATTAATGGCTTGTAAAAATGATCTCCAAAAATTTACAACGATTTGGAATTAGAGGAGAGCCTCTATTTGTAGAGGAGGCTTCTACATACTTCTCATTCATTATTAATTATTTTTCCTTAAATTTACCCTAGGAGACTTTTCATCCACACAAAGAAGGAGACTAAGTCAATACAAAATCAAATGATGCCACATGTACATAAAACCCCCATGCAAGAGGAACATCCCACAAAAAATGGGGTCGACTGTTTCTCCTACCATAGTGTTATGTAAAAGAGTGTTGTGGAGGCCTCAAAACAAGGTGGGGTAGCCTCCCAATAAATAAAGGTTCCAATGTTCCACTCCTCCAAGTGGAACAACCTCATGAAAACATGGAGAATGACATCAAAAGTGGATGGCATCCTCATAATGTCCTTAAGGAATCATCAAGAGTAGTCTCCAAGGCATGGCCAAGCCATTAAATTAAGAAAATATGCTCCACAAGGAAAGGAAATCAATATACAAGTCAAATCATCACCATAATCACCCAAATGGTTGTCATAAACCCTACATGTGTGAGTTGGCCCTCAAATCAAGGGAAAACACCTCAAAAAATGGTGAAAGAAGAGAAAAATTATAGTATCTCCAATGTGGCATGTGTATAGCATGTCCATGTGTGATAATCCAAATGTGCCTTAGAAGATGTGACCAATTCCTCAAAATATGTGTATTGTCTCGATATATGTGACACTTCCTTGGGAGACATGAAATTGACTGGACATATGCAAAATCATCAACAATAGATGGCCAAAGTGTGATGGATACATAAGAGAGGATTCCATGCTTAGGAATACAATAAGTGTGTTATACATGGGTGTGACAACCTTTACAAAGAAAAACACTTTTACATAAAATACAAAGGGGTAAGAGACCATGCATCTCCCTATATCTTGTGTCCTAGTATATTCACCCCAATATGGTTGCATACCTAACCTAGATCATAAAGGACTGACCTTGTGAGAGTTAACAGCACCAAGGGGTAGTCAACCATAGCCATAAAAGAAAAAATCAATCTTTAAATGGGGACTAAAAGGATGGGCCATGATCGGCCACATGGGGTCTAGAGATACCACATAAGACCTCTACCAATACATATAACATCTAAGCATGGTCCAATACAATACATGAGTGCAAATACAACCACACTTTTGACTCATCATAGTAAAATAAGGCATATAATATGCTCATGTGAAGGTCCACATCTAGAGAAAAAATGTAGGGTACATTGAGGTGAATCTAAGGTGTAACATTATGGACTCTCAATTAGATGTAACTTTGGAATAAACAAGGTCCGAACTTGAGTCCACTAGCTGCAAAAGACACCATTTCAATGAGGTGATGAGATAGAGATATTTCTTGGATGTTTTTTGGGACTTAATGTACCCAAAATCTTGTAGTGAATAGTACAACATAGCACAAGTCTTCTTCATGTCATAAAGCAAGTCCAAAGCACATAGCATAGCCATTACAATAACCAAACAACATCACATTAAAAACAAAACAAGAAATTATAGTGGAAAAACCTCATGGGGCATAAAAACCACTATAGTTAACATCAACTTATATTCTCTTCAAATTTAACCATACATATTTGATGTCACTCAACCATTTTCATTCATCAAACATGGCTCTTGGCCACTACACACAATCATGCTCATAGATGTATCACCTAGTCATTACAAAACTTATGCATTGTTGCTTAATAATAATTATCTCTCTCTCCCTTTTTTCCAGAATAGAGGCCATGATAGTAGCACAAAGGCCTTACAGCCTACGAGGAAGTGCACAAAATTGATGGACAAAAAAGTGGCAATGGGGTGCAAAGGAACGTGCACATGCAAGAACCTGTGTGTGTTCCTAGAAATGTGCATGTATTCTTAATCATATAGCCTCAGTACTCATAAAACTTCCACACACACTTACAAAATAATATTATTTATGAATGTGTGTGCGTTCCTAAGAAACATGGGTTCAGGAATGCGCACACATTCCTAAAAAAAAATCAAATGAAAATAAAACACACATGCTTTAGGAACAAGTTCACA